>ML778582.1:292050-340788 GCA_009831015.1 Picea engelmannii
GTTGTTCTGCCATGTCGGATGTGTCTAGTAGAGGTGGAAAGTAGGGCCGAAGGCGGTCCACATTGAACACTGGGTGCAGACCAAGGAATGGTGGAATGTTGAGCTCAAAGGAATTTTCCCCTACAGCCTTGGTGAGGGTGTACAGCCCATATCGAAGTAGACGAAGCTTGCGGTGGGGTCCAGCGAGGCGCTCCTTTTGCAAATGCAGCCACACTTTGTCACCCACTTGGAAGTTGTGTGGCACCCGATGTTGATCATGTCGTTTCTTGTACTTAGCATTGGCTTTGTCCAATATGTCATGAACCTGTTGGTGGATGTGTTGAATGTGCTCAATGAAGTTGTTTGTCTTATCCGCCTTAGACTGGACATGAGCTGAATCTTCCTGAGTAGCCACAAATGGCATGGCTATGTCAATGGGACATAGTGGCTGGAATCCCAAGCCCACATGAAAGGGATTGTGGCTAGTTGAGCTATGGAGAGCCCGGTTGTAGCTGTGTTGTACATAGGGGAGGCTCTCATCCCATGTGCGTGGATTCTTTGAATTGTACATGCGTAGAATGTGTACGATCATTCGGTTGATGAACTCTGTCTGGCCATCAGTTTGCGGATGGAAAGATGTGGACTTGGTGAGCTTGGTGTTCAACATCGACCAGAGGCTGGACCAAAATGTACTAAGGAAACTACTGTCCCGATTTGAGATGATAGACTGTGGGATCCCAAAGTGTACCCACACTCATTCAAAGAAGAGTTTAGCAGTGGCTTCTACTGTGATATTCTTCTTGCAGGCCATCATAATGGACATCTTCGAGAATCGGTTGATGACCACAAAAACACAGTCATTTCCACTTAGTAGAAGGAAGGCCCAACATGTAATCCATAGAGATGGATTCCCAAGGTCAACTGGGGGTAGGAAGCGGAGTATAGAGGCCTTGCTTCTTGATGGTCGGTTTAGCAATGGCGCAAGCAGTGCAGGACTTGATGTACTTCCCGACATCTTATCGAAGGTTTGGCCAATAGAAATACTTTTGCAGTACTGCCATGGCTTTCTCGCCCTCGAAATGCCCAGCGACTCAACTGTAGTGCGCCTCCCAAATCATCTTGGCACGCTCACTTGAAGGAACACAAAGGTGTCCCAAGTGAAAAAGCAGGGCATCCTGGAGGTGAAAATTGGGAACTTGCTTACCCTCCAAGAGTGTATTGTATGTGTGGCCAAATTCTGGATCACTTGTGTAGAGAAGCGGCCAATTGGAAGTCTCATGCCCATAAGAGTTGAGCACAATGGTTAGCGCCACGATGGGTGGTCGACTGAGGCAGTCTGCAACATTATTGGTGCTACCCTTTTTGTACTTAATGTTCAAATGAAACAGTTGCAGGTATGTAGACCACTTATGATGGCAATCGTTTTGCAACTTCCCTTGTGTCTGTATGAACTGCAGGGGTCGGTGGTCTGTGTGAATGACCGTTTCCTTTCCCAAAATGTAATGCTTCCATTGCCGACAAGCCTGCACAATGGAATACATTTCTTTGTCATAAGTGGGATACTTTCGGACTGTTTCGGAAAGTGTCTCACTGTGATATTCCATTGGATGCCCATGTTGAGTAAGGATTGCCCCAATAGCATAGTCAGAGGCATCTGTCTCAATCTCAAATGGTTGTTGCAAGTCTGGTAATGTGAGCACTGGTGTAGAGCAGAGACAATGTTTCAACTCCGCGAATGCCTTTTGTTGAGATTCAGACCAAAAGCATTTTTCTTTAGCTCCTCCCTTGGTGACTTGACTCAAGGGCCAAGTGATATGAGAGAATCCCAACACAAACCTGCGGTAGAAATTGGAAAGACCTAAAAAGATGTGGAGCTCTATTAGGGTGGCTGGGGATGGCCAATCCCGAATGACTTGGATCTTTGCTGGATCCACATGCACCCCCCACTCATCAATAATGTATCCCATATACTGAACCTGGGTTATGCCAAAAGTGCATTTCTCCAAATTGGCACACAACTTGTGTTGCCGCAGTGTTTGGAGGACCTGTTGGATATGGTGGAGGTGCTCTTCCCAAGTCTGGATGAAGATCATAATGTCATCCAAGTACACCACTACAAATGAGTTGGTGAATGGCCACAAGATGTCGTCCATTAGCCTCATGAAGGTTGCAGGGGCATTCGTCAACCCGAATGGCATGACCAACCATTCGAAAAGGCCCTCCTTGGATTTGAATGCAGTCTTCCACACATCAGAGGGTTCGATTGGTACCTGGTGATACCCAGAATTCAAGTCGATCTTGCTAAAATATTTGGCCCCCTTGAGTTGGTCTAGAAGGTCATCAATTCGTGGGATTGGGTACCTATTCCGAACAGTGATCTTGTTCAGTGCCCGATAGTCAATGCAGAGTCTCAAAGTCCCATCCTTCTTCTGCACCAATACGATCGGGCTCCCACAGGGTGATGAACTCGGTCGGATGTGACCTTTCTGCCACAGCTCCTGAATCTGCCTCTTGATTTTGTCATTCTCCAGGACAGAGCACTGGTAGATGGGTCCATTGGGCAGCGGTGCACCTGGGGTTAGATCGATGGGGTGCTTGACCTGGCAGTGTAGAGGCACCCCTGCGGGGGAGGTGAAGATGTCCTCATACTCCTCCACGACCTTATCCATATGTTGTTTTCATGTAGTGGGGCCTTGTCTGGAGGTCATGGCCATAGTCTTCCACTTTCCCCGAGGGCGAATCATTAGGAAAAAAAATTTCCTAGTTTTGGAAATGAGCTTACTGCATTGTTTTGCAGTAACCAAAGAGATGGTGGTAGGCGGTGCTATGTCCGGTATCCTGTACAGCTTATTTCCCAAAGTGATAATAACAGCATGAGGCCTGGACTCATACACAACATGTTACTTCCACAAGTACGATTGGCCTAATAATACATTAGAAACATCAAGAGGATCAATGTCACATAATACCTCATCCGTGAAGGGCTTGATGCTATAGGGAAGGAGACATTGTCGACTGACGCGGAGGTCCCGTCCTTGGTGCAACCACCCGATGGTGTATGGTTGTGGGTGTGCTGTGGTCGGCAAGCCCAACCACTTAATGACCTCTACTGAGATGAGGTTCTTCTGGCTCCCACTGTCAACAATGAACTGCAATGGGGAACCCTTTACCCACATATTGGAATGGAAGAGACGCTCTGCCTCCTCTGGATCTTCTGGTTCCTCCTTCTGTATCTTCGTGGTGGAAACGATGGCGTTGGGCTCCGCATCGATAATCTGCTTCCCCCTGTCATTCCCCTTGTCAGGTTCTGATTCAGATTCGGAGCATGCATCCGATTCAGAAGCCTTCAACTCGATTACCAGTGACTACTTGGCCCGACACTCACTCGTGTTGTGAGTGGAGCTCTTATGGAACTCACACCACTTCCCCGTGTCCTTTTTTGGCTTCGTGGTGTTGTTCTTTGCTTGTGGCTTTGGCGGGTTGTCCTGGGCTGCCCCGCCTTGGCTTGGTCCTTTGTTTTGTGGTTTGGGAGTACCTTTCCCGTGCTTCTGATTTGCAGACCCAAAGTCTCGCTTCTTTTGTTTGAACTTCTGCTCAATCTTGGGAGCATATCGGTATGCCACACCAAGTGAGGAGATGTCGAGGAACTCCATTTCCTCCTAAATGTACCTATGCAAACAACTGTGGTACTTTAACACCAAATGTTTCTCTGAATCTTTGATACCCAACTTTGTGCGTAGGGTATGAAGCATATTCGTCATCTCATGCACATCTTGGTCTCTTTGCTGCCGCAACGTAGTCCATTGTATGTATTTTTCCTCATAGCTCCCCACGGGATAATATTGTTCCTTGATGGCGTCTCGAAAATAATTCCAAGTGGGTGCGACCGAGAACAAAGAGGGTTCTCCCTCGCCCTCTTGCTCCAAGTAGGTTTCCCACCAGTCATTGACATGGGGGGCGGCTTTAAGGAGTGAGAAAATAATATTTTCTCGCTCGGAAAAGTCATGAACCAAGAAATATCCTTCTAATAGATTCAACCATCTATCTATGGCATCTGCATCTATTTGTCTGTCAAATATGGGAATGTCAAATTTTACTTGTACCTTAAAAGGAGTGGCACCTCCAGAGTGGCTTTTGGATGTCGATGCACCACCAGTCGAAATCTGTTGTAGAATCTGGGCAAAGTTGTCCATCATCGTGTTCCTTTGTTTCTCGAGGGCCTCCTCGAGCAACATTTTGATAGGATCTCATGCTCCCTCATATTTCTTTTCTTCCCCCATGGGCGGTCGTCGGGGTTTGCGAGGATGATCTTGCAAAGGTTCAACCAGATCGATCCCCAACTCCTTATACCCCAATCTCGTTGGGGACATGCAAAGAAGGATCGAGAATGAGCAGACCGCTCTGATACCACTGATCTGGATTTATGTAGGAACACAATGAAATATAGAAATACACATAAACACAGAGATGCAGCGGAAATGAGACTTCATTTCATTAATAACAAATGACTGAAATATGCTTACAAACATAATGGAAATAAACTAGCTAGGGCATTGGTAGCTTATCTCTGAGAAGAGATGTGGACGCTACTCACATCTGTGAGAAGATGATTACAATGAGGCTCTGAAGGCCCTTTTACAATAAATGGGAATGCCAAAAGTCCTAGACATTCAAAAACCTAACCCTGGGAGATGAAGCGCCAAAAGTCATGTGGGCCCCGTTTGGGTAAGTTGGTGCATCAACTTCCCGGGGTCGTAACTTTTGCATACAATCTCCGTTTTAGGCGTATGATAGCTCGTTGGAAAGATCTATCCAAGGCCTACAACGCTTGAGAAAAAATAGCATTTTTAGATGCTATTTTGTGAGAGAAACATACCCAAAAAAACATTGTTTAGGGCCTCAAAATGGCCCCGGAAGTTCAGGAACCGAAAAAAATGCTAAAATAGTAAACTATGCGAAAACTGAAAAATTGAAAGAAGCAATGGTGGGGATCCAAGTGGAATAGGTGGGTGGCCACCAATATCCACCTGGATCAATATGTTTGCGGAAGATATTTAGGAACAATTGGACCCATCCATTTTGTCTTAGACATCTTTCATCTTAGGGATAGATGATTTTTCCATGTCTTATACGATGCCATACGAGATTAGCCTAGGAAAATTTCTATAGATAAAATTTGGAATAGATATAGACCAACAAAAATAGTTAGTAAGTATCCTTAAAGAAAAAACAGAAGCATTCACCTGGGAATACAGTGACATGAAGGGTATACAACCTGACACATGCATCCATCACATATATACCCAGGGGGAAGTGACACCTGTTACGCAAACCCAAAGGAGGATGAACCCAACACTCAAAGATATAGAAAAAGAGGATATCCAAAAGTTATTAAATGTTGGATTTATTTATCCTATGTTCGACAGTAAGTGGGTGTCTCCGCTTGTAGTGGTTCCAAAGAAAGTGACTAGGAAATGCAGAATTTGTGTTGATTTCCGGGAGCTCAATAAATCCACTCTGAAGGATTAATTTCCTCTTCCTTTTATCGACCAAGTTTTGGATACCCTGTCTGGAAAGAAGAATTTCTCCTTTTTAGATGGGTACAATGGGTGCAATCTAATTTTCATATCACCCGAGGACCAAGACAATACCACCTTTACTTGTACTTGGGTAACCTATGCCTATAGGGTCTTTCCATTTGGATTGTGTAATGCTCCTGCCACATTTCAACGAGCAGAACCAGGGATATTTTTTGATCGCATTCATGATTTTGTGGAGGTATACATGGATGAATTCATAGTATATGGAAATACTTACCAAGAAGCCTTAGATAAATTAAAAAAATTCCTTATCAGATGCCAAGAAATGAACCTGTCTTTAAGTCATGAAAAGTGTAAAATGTTGTTGACTGAAGGAGTGGTTCTAGGACATCATGTTTCATCTGAAGGAATTAAAGTCGATCCTGCAAAGATTGAAGTCATTGTCAAAATTCCACCGCCCAAGACTCAGAAAGAGGTGAGAATATTTCTTGGCCATGCTAGATATTACTGGCGATTCATTGAAAATTTTACAAAGATCGTTGCACCCATGTTTGGATTGCTAATCAAAGATGTTGATTTTGTTTGGACTGAGCAGTTTCAAACTTCCTTTGAAACCCTAAAATATAAGTTGTCTGTGGCACCAGTTCTTAGAGGGTCCAATTGGGCTCTCCCATTTCATATATCCACTGATGCCTCTGACACTGCAATAGGAGGGGTATTAGATCATAAATAAGACAAGCAACCCTATGCCATTTATTTTGTGAGAAAGAACTTGTCCCCTGCCAAGTTAAACTACACAATTACCGAGAAGGAATTATTAGCAGTAGTTCATGCTATCAATAAGTTTTACCATTACATTACAAGTGATGAAGTATTTGTACATACGTATCATTCCTCCATTATATTTCTCATGAATAAACCCATAACTAATGATCGAGTGACTAGGTGGCTCCTGCTATTGCAAGAGTTTAATATAACCGTGCTTTACCGACCTGGAAAGGAGAATGTGGTAGTTGATTTTATTTCACGAATAACAAACGAGGATGATGATATTCATGTAGATGATAGTTTCCAAGATGAGAAAAATTTTTCCCTTTCTATCAATACCCCATGGTTTGCAGATATGGAAAACTATTTGGCCACTAGGAAGTTATTGTCTCATTTGTCACCTCATGAAAAACGTAGAATTATCACGCAAAGTGTCAATTACTCTTGGGTTGGCCATGACCTTTTTCATACAGGTCCTGATTTGACTATTCATAGATGTGTCTGAGAAGACGAGATACCAGAAATACTACGAAGTTGTCATGATGGACCATGTGGTTGCCAGTTTTGTGACCAACGTACAACATATAAGGTGTTACATTCATGTTACTATTGGCCTAGTATCTTCAAGGATGCTACCACGTATGTGAGGAGTTGTGATAGTTTTCAAAGAATAGGAAGACCAACGTCAATTGAAGAAATGCCCTTGCGTGCCCAAGTTATGATAGAACCTTTCGAGAAATAGGCCCTTGACTTTGTAGGACCAATTTCACCCATGTCTCTTAAGAAAAACTATATTTTGGTTTTTACAGATTATGTCACCAAGTGGGTAGAGGCAAAATCCCTATTTAGGGCTACAGAAAAATCTATTGTCAAGTTTATCTAGGAAGACATCTTTACCTGCTTCAGTGTCCCTCATGAAATTTTTACAGACCAAGGAACTCGATTCACTTCCAAGATGATGAGAGAGATAACAGAGAAATATGGGATTAAACATTGCAAATCTTCTCCATACCACCCACACGGTAATGGTCAGGTAGAATCTACAAAAAACGTTTTGGAATCTATCACCGAGATTGGGATGATAGGATTCTAGAGGCTCTGTGGGAATATTGGATCACCTGGAGAAACACCACCGGAAATACCCATTATGAGTTGGTGTATGGGAAACATGTACTTCTACTGATAGAATTTCAAGTAAGGGCCTTTCGTATTGTTGTATAATTGGGATTAAACTTAGATGAGGCTCAGAGGCAAAGAGCCCTACAATTCAATGAGTTGGATGAGATCAGGCAAGATGCCATCCAACGAACAATGTTAGTCCAAAACCAGAGGAGTAAGTGGCATGACAAGTTTATTAAGAAGAAACACTTCCAAGATGGTTATTGGTCTTTGTTGTTTGATTCCCAATTTAAAACCTTCAAATGCAAGCTCACCACCCAGTGGTTGGGTCCTTACGAGGTAGTGATTGTATATGACAATGGAGCTGTAAAAATCAAAACAATTGACGATGGACAAGTCTCCTTTGTATTAAATGGACACCGAATCAAATTTTTATCATAATCCCATTTCCAAAAGAAGACTTTCTACAGGTCATGTCAACTGAAAAGGCATTGGCCTTAGTAGATGGGGACAACCCCCCTTGTTCTTGAATGTTTTCTAATTTTTTCTACTGTACATATGTAAATAATTTTGAATTTTGTTGATAATAAATTCTAGAGATTTTTGTAGGTATTTATCTCACCAGGAGTAGACAGTTTAAGGAAATATAAAAGAAGGAATTTTCTTCAAAACTTTGCTATACTTGAACCTTGTTGTTTGCTAAGCATCAAATGAATATTGACTTGCTGTAATTAGCCAAATTTTTGCAAAGATTTACATCTTATCTTTTTCTTAAGGCATTTTAAAAAGCAGTTTCTCTTGAAAATATTCACCACTATATAAGGAAGTGATACCGTAACCATCAAGCTTAGAGATCTCTCGTATAGTTTTCCCAAGAAACCTGAGTAAGTGAGTAAAGTATATTTATTAAAAAGTAACAAGGAGGTATGATTAGTGGTTAGTCATGGAAACATCACAATAACTTACAAAATAAGAAAGTGAGTTGAGCCTAGAGATACCTTTCTATTATTTCTCAATGGTACCATCCACTACACACTAAATATCTTGATTATATCATATCTTTAGATAGGCCATGTCTGCTTACATACCCCTTACATCAGGATAATCACTAAGGAATATAACGGAAAGTCATCCTCTAACATAAATACCATCCCAATTGAAAAATAAAATAAAAAAAAATCGAAGCTGTCCCCCCATCTTCTTTCACAAATAAATCTTATACTAAAATCTTAAAATATGGAGGGCTAGTTTCTGAGGGTGTAAAAGGCTAAGCCGCCGGGATACCGAATAGGTCTACTGGAAGTGTGTACTAGCCTATGGTATGACTAATTAAACCAGTCGGAGTACTAAACATGCTTGCTGGCAGCGGGGCGTTCTACCTAGAGAGGATGGTAATCTGACAAAAATAAATAATAAATTTAAACTTGTCCAGATGTACGACAATACTTGTAGACAAAGATGACATGAAGTATGTATGGTTAAGTTAAGGTTAGTGAACTCCATAAAATTTCCAATGGGAAATAACTTTGAGACTATCTTGAAACTCTCTTGCCTACCTCTTCTTATCTATATGTAGGATGTTCTATCCTATAGGTGGGGCCATCTTCTACCCATCTCGTCAGACCAATCTGTGAAATTTATCTCTACACTTAACAAGCTGTAAATCTTCGGCTATTGGGAGAACTGATTGGTTTCCTATATTTTTTATTGTGAGGTGTCACAATACTTAGGTGTGGGCGGGGGGGGGGTTCATGAGTTCACAAATGATCATTTCCTAGAGAAGTAAATATTTGTAAATATTTATGTATTGTTTTCATGATACAGGTTATTACATCAGGAGCCATTTTACTTTTCTTCGAAGTGCTAATTCCCTGTATGTTAAAATTATTGTACATATCCCTAACACACCACTTTATTGGTTTATTTTCATTACAAGTTGTTCATTGTAGGATTTAAATTACATGCCTTATGCGAGTGGATTGAGTAAGAATGGTGGAAAAATGAACAATAATAGAATACTCTTCCTATGCTCTTAATCACTATGACTGTCAAAACCATTCCAAGATTGCAGGCTATACATTACAAGAGGTAAAAATACATTTAGAACAGAGGTGCCATATGGAGTGTCATATGAAGTGTTATATTAGGTGTCATATGAAGTGTCGTATGAGGTGTCAAATGAAGTTCCATATGAAAATATACACCAGTAACTGTCCACAATTTCAAGTAACTAGGAATTAATGGCATTTAATTGGACTAGTTCATGGAAATCATGATCGAATGATGCAAACCTTAGATATTTTTTTTATGATCAAATGTCCAAGTCAAAATACTTGGACATTGATCTAACTTCGTATCATTATGATTGCCCCCAAAAACATGCCTTCAAATTCGAAATCGCTCACACATGGAAACTCGTGCGTGCATGTGTGCAACCAATTCCACCCTAGGTGCACTCACAAATGGAATTGGGTTATCCCATTATTCCTCACACTCATATCTTCTCATTCTGATTCACCTCTGCTCATTTGTGTTCACCCCTGTGTTTTAAACACGCTCAGCCTATGTTCATTCCATTCCCCTATTTCAATTGCGCTCAGCCTCTGTTTAAATCATGCCATCCCTTGGCCAGATTGCACCTATCTTATGTGAATTTCTCCTTATGTCCATTCCTTCACACCATCATGATGCCCAAATAGTATGAATCATCTTCCTATGCAGATCTTTTTTCCATCCCTGAGTTTGCACAGTGCAAGGAAGTATTTTTGAATGCAGGCTGGGGGTCGTTTTTGTCCCACTTGCAGGGCCATTATGATGCCATATCAATGCAATTTTCCCTCGGTTTTGATGGGAAGACAGTGCGCTTGGGGTCTCTCACCTTTGGTGTCTCAGAGGAATCCATAGCCATAGCCACGAAGCTTCCAAGAGTGGGGGATAGATGGTTTAAAAACCACCAATTGTTGCGATCAAGCTATAACAGGGTTTTTAAACTAGAATTCCAGAACATCTCTGGAGCTAAAGGATACTCTAAGGAGTGGATAAAAGAGGAGCTAATCAACTTCTCATAGTCATCACCAGGTTGATCACATGTGAAGGTAGATATTCCACCTTTAAAGCCTACCACTTTCGATTGTTAGCTCACATTCAGTTCAATAAACCATTGAATTTTCCATTCTACTTTTTAAAGAGCTTGGAGAAGATGCCCTCTCAGGTAACGAAGAATGTAACCAACCCCCACAACAACCTCTTTCACCATGGCCTGATCAAAATCCTTTTTTTATCTGAATTAGAAAAATAGGGGCAAACTTGAGATGAATTCATTTATCAATTTGCAAATCCTCACTTGACAATCAAGACGAGCAAAAAGACATTGGATCTAAGGAATATTTCTCCATCCAAACCTCACTCTCTAAAAACTTGAAGCCCTCCTACACAAGATATTTCTTTACAGGAACAAAAATTCAAGAAGCTTGTTGATATCCCTGCATCCTCATCCGACAAAACGACCAAGAAGCCTATTGTTAATCTCCATACGCCTTCAATATCTCTTGATCCTACACCCAAAAATCTACAAGAAGTAATTCAACAAGACTTTCCTACAGTTCCCACAAATATGAGAGGATATAATCGATTTAACAAAGTACCATTTCGAAATATTACTCAGAGCACAAGAGGAAAACCTTATACAAAACCCTTGACTACTTCGGACGCTATCCAAGTATTCTCCGATCTCAAGAGTCCTAAAAAAATACTTAGGGAAGTATACGTAGACGAATTTAAGCCTCAGAGAAAGAAAAAATATGAACCTACTTCTCCTCATCAACCTTGTCATACCCCTGCCACGTCAGCCTGTACGGACTGTACAGTCAACAACTTTTTTCCCTGTTTGGCAAATCGATCAAAACACAATATCTCACTCCTCTGATGTCCGTTTGACCCTGTTCGAAGTGCGTTGGGTTCGTGAAGATGAGTCCTACGCACTTGTTTGTTTTGAGGTGATTCTGAACACTATGATTTTTGGGCTAAATTTTGACCCCTGGTCCAGATTTTGATCAATAAATACCTCTATGCATTTTTTTAATGAGTTTCTATATTCCTACCTTGTGTGAGTGAAGATGAGAGGATTGTTCATGGACAATCAATCCAAACGAGTTCTAACTAGACAAAGAGTAATAGAAGACAACAATGTTTGCATGCCTGCGATCTGCAAAAATGATTATCCTCATTTGATGTCCTATATGTACAATAGGTATGAGAAGAATGAGAGAAACTCGTTCAAGAGAAAATAGAGGAACGAGACCTAGGAGGAAAAATAACTAGTAATAAGAATTTGAGGGCGTAGAGAAAGCTTAGGTGTGTGTCCGCCTGAGAAGAAATAAGTTGAGTAAAGGCACCATAAATCCATGGACCTGATAACAGGAAGCAGGTTTGACCACTAGAAGCATGGATTATTTTAGGGGATAAATTTCTCTCATGGGATAATTTTCCATGGTTTTTCCCAAA
This sequence comes from Picea engelmannii, assembly GCA_009831015.1. Classification (NCBI taxonomy): domain Eukaryota; kingdom Viridiplantae; phylum Streptophyta; class Pinopsida; order Pinales; family Pinaceae; genus Picea; species Picea engelmannii. Next base: position 303,960 of record ML778582.1, read on the forward strand.
AACATATTTTCTATTCTAAAAATGATTCTCCCAAATTTTATAGGATAAAATTATTTTACCTTAAAAATCGTCAAAATTTTATACAAACTATACAAAATCCTTAGAAATTTGAATATTTTTACAAATCTATCACCAACATTTTATAGTTGGCATATGAATGATTACTAAGATTCGCCAAGGTTTCTACATTTTAAAATAAATTTCCATCCTTAAAACCATCCCTGACTAGAAGTGTTAAATGGATTGCAAACGCCAAAATGATACATCCCACATGCATAAGGAGAATCATTTTCAAAAGGTTTAAATTTCAAAGACATGGTTACATGGTTTAAACAAAGAAAACGTTAGCTACATAACCCTATGCAAAGCATTAAATTTAGTTGTGGAAAACTTTGGACTCAAGACTAGATAAATCGTAACCGTTTATCTCTGAAGATCGATGGTTAAGATCAAAGGATTCGGGCTCGATACCTAGTGAATAATATTAGATGCCACATTAGGGCCATATGGAAAGTAATATAAGTGCCACATCAGAGGGAGTCCACGTTAGAACCATGCCAGTGCCATAAAAAGAAGCTACGAAGATTCCATATGCCACATGTCAGACTCATACTAATACAATTTCATCTAGTATACATATAGAAGAAGTCCATGAGGAAGACACCTCATCTAAAAAATAAACATAATGGATCAAACAATAGGATTTGAGTGTATGTATAGAAGAATAAAAAAGTTACCATGTTCGATGGTGAGATTTCAAATAAATGACTAAGTATCAAGACAAACGTGGATTTTTATGGGGTGATAGAGAATCGAGAGTATGTGAAGAAATAATGAAATGAGCATGAACTCGTGAACCTATAAACCCATGAAGAGATCTCAAAAATTAAGTATCGAGACATTGCAGAGTTAATAAAGTATGGTAGGTCAGTGAACATGGAAGAGAAGTATCATAATGTCTCACAAATCATGGTGAACTATAAGAAATTTTCAAAGTATGAGGAATCGGTCGGATGGACGAGGCCATGGATATATACAAGTGAATCGAGAAAATGCCTTACACCTGCAGTGAAATGCTTGAAAATTTTCTAATTATAGGTGAAAAATAAGTGCAGCGGAATGCGAAGGTGTACTTTGGAGGCCGTGGAAGTTTGAATGAAAATTCCTTAGACCCACGATGAAATGTTTGGAAAATTTTAAGTATGGGTGAAAAATAAGTATGTTGGAACGCTAGGATGTATTTTTGAGGCCACAAAAGTATGTATATAAGAAATGATGAAGTAAACCATCAAAATGTGTTAGGGACCTAACCTCCCTAACCCCTCATGTAGGTAGAATAATATATTTTCCATGTAATAAAGGCCAATATTAATAAGGCCTAGTAATAAGGAAGAATAAGTCAAATGTAATAAGGCCTAATAAAAGCTTCCGCTTCTATAAGATCTTCCTCTAGATTGTTCTTGTGGTAGATATATTTAGTATAAATAGGATTAGAGGGAATGAGAAGTCTTGTATTGAGAATTCTTGTAATACAATGCTACTCTGTTGGAGGTTTCCCCCTCGAAGAGGCAAGTGAACATTATTTCTTATCAATAAAGGTATTATTTTGGTGTTGTGGTTTCATATATTTTGTTATTAAGTAGTTATTCTCTACAATATTTTTATTTTTGGATATTCTAATAGCTATGGTACCTTAAAAACTGATAGATTGATGACTAAGATTGAATCAGTGTCCATATTAGATGGTTGATGAGTGTCAAGGTCATGTCAAGCGTTTTGATGGACAATGATAACAGATCTATGGTTGACATTTAATCCAAGGACTGATCGAATTGAGGTTGTGTGTTGTGGATTCATGGTATGTTTTCAAGGACAGTAAACATACCATTGTTCAATATTAAATCTAAAGAAATGATCATATATTTGTTGATCATTGAATCTATGTTGCATGTGATAATGGCCAGTGAATGATAACAACGACTAATATTTAATTGAGAAGATGATCCTATGAATGTTGAGCATTGAGGACATATTGTGTGCTTTGGAAGGAAATGAGTAGGTAGACGATCGATGTTAGATCAAGGAATGATTGAACAACTTTTGAGTGTTGAATTTTGTGCTTTTGTCTATGAGAAGATTTCACATGAAACCAAAGTGGGTCTATACCAATTTCTAAGAAGTATAGCAACCTAGTTTTGAGGAGATATGAATATGACCCCATGGAAATATGTTTTATGTGGAAAGGTCCATGGAATCATGGAATATATAAATACCATTTTCTGAATCTGTTTTGAGTGTGTGAAAAATATGAGTGAGTGAGAGTGGATCGTATGAAGAGAAGATCTGAGGCTCTATACTCCAAAGATGCTAGGGAATATAAGGAATATAATTTAATCATCTAAGGTTGGATAGGAGGTGCAAGGTCTAAGGAACCTCTGCAATCAAGAAGACTATGAATTGAAAGAATGAGTTGTTGCAACATAAATAAAGAAACAGTTTCATGCAAGTGAAGGTATGAGGGAAATAGAATGTTTGAATTTATTGACATATTGAGGATATTAGTATTTCTAGTAGGTTGGTGCCTACATATTGCTGAGTTGGTGCTCAACCAAGGGGATTGGTATCTATTGTAGGTTGGTGCCTACAAATATTGCAGCTGTAGGTTGGTTCCTACAAACAATTCTGAGTTGGTGCTCAGTTAAGGGGATTGTTTGTAAATAAATTCAAGGCACTTCCACACTAATCCTAGCATAACAGAAGAATAATTTAATCAAGAATGTAAATGAAACACACAATACACTGAGATTTTACCTTGGAACCCTTAACTAGGAGAAACCAACATTCCTTTGAGAATTATGCTCTTTTATTGTTTTATTCAATCAGAATAAAAGGTTACATGTCTAACCTTGGTCCACACCTAAGACACAATAAACATCATACCCTCTTTCCTATGCAAGAGAAAACATGTAGACAAATGGATTACATATTCATAACCAACAACCTGTACCTACACATGCATTAACTTGCATAATTTCATTACAACATTACACAATTATCCTTTATGTCCTTACAACACGCCTCTTTATAGGATTTAAAATAGGAAAAACCTTAAATATTGGCACTCAAAAATGGTTACAGATCCATGCATACCATTGGCTACAAATCCTGGAAATCCAAGGATTTTGTTATAGTTAACATCCAAGTCAGGTTGTCATTCGACTACTAGTTGACCTTCATTCGGTCTTTAGTTGGGCATCTCACATACGCACCTCGACCTATTGTCGGTTGAATTGTCCTCAATATATTTGACTTCGAATTTTCCCGATCGAGTTTCTCAACCTTTGACTTTCTGTCGATCCACCTTGACCTTCCACCTTCAGTCGATCTACCTCAACTCGAATTTCACTACAAAGAATATAAAAACCCAACATTCTCCCACTTGTTGTCTTATTTTCTAAAATAGGATATTCCTAAACTTTCGTTCACATACCCAAGGAAGAAATTCCAGTTGCCTCTCTACACCAATAGAAAGTAACAACACTCAAATACTTGGTCAATGAGTCTACTATGTTTTCCGACGTGTATACTTTCTCCTGTAACACCTTATTATTTTCCACCATATCTCTCACGGAATGGTATTGTACATCAATGTGCCTAGTCTTTGAATGATAAGTAGGTTTCTTTGACAAAAATATTGTGCTTTGACTATCACAACTGAGCTTCATAGCTCTCTTCTCAAACCTGATTCCTGAACACAACCTTTGAAGCCATACCACTTCCTTTCTTCCATGAGTAACTGCCATGTATTCATATTTTGTTGTTGAAAAGTATACGACCTCTTATCGGTTACTCATCTAGATTATTGCTCCACTGAACAACTTGAAGATATATCCGCTACTCGACCTACATCTATCCATATCTCTAGCCCAATTGGCATCGACAAATCCATGTACATCTACTTTACCACTTTCACCTCCAGGTATTCCTTGGTATCATATAGTATAATTCTTCATGTGACACAAATACATGAATACTCTCTTGAAAGTTGTCCAGTGCTCATTTCCAGGTATCGATATGTACCTTCTCAAAACTCCCACTGCATGGGAAATGCCTAGTTGAGTGCAAACCATCACATACATTAGAATACCAACAACACTTGCATAGGGTGTTGTTCCATGTCATCTATCTCTTCCTATGTCTTTGGAAACTGTTGAGTAGTAAGCGTTGCTCCCACTGGAATTGACAGCTTCGATGGTTTGTAATCTTGCATGCTGAATTGTTTCATAATTATTCCAATATACTTTGTCTGATTCAACTAGAGATTTCTAGAGGCTCTATCTCTCTTAATATCCATTCCCAAAATGAAGTTAGCTGCACCGAGATCCTTCATATCGAATTTAGAGGATAGTTGCTTCTTCACCTGCTTTATTGCATCCATGTTGTTTCCAATCAACAACATGTCATTGACATACAAAGATACATATATTAAATTCCCACCTTCTTCCTTGGAATATATGCAGTGATCACATTTGCTTCTCATAAATCCCAAACTAAGGATTTAAGTGTCAAAATTCTAGTACCACATCCTTGGTGATTTCTTTAGACCATCAAGGGATATTTTGAGTTTGCATACCAACTCTTACTTTCCCTTTACTAAAAATCCTTCATGCTATTTCATGTAGATTTCTTCTTCCAGGTCCCCATGTAGGAACATTATTTTCACATCCATTTGTTCTATCTCCAGATCGAATGTTGCAACCAGAGACATTAGTACTCTAATGGAAGTTAGTTTTGCAACAAGGGAAAAAATTTCACCAAATTCGACTCCCTTGACTTGAGAATAACTTTTTTCTACCAGTTGATATTTGAACTTCTCGACTTGACCTACGACATTCATCTTCTTCTTGAAAACCCACTTGCTACCAATGATATTTCTTCCACTAGATAACTTGACAAAATCCCATGTCTCATTTTTTTACAAGGATTCCATCTATTCAACCATGGAGTCCTTCCAGAGTTTACCCTCTACTTATTTAATTTCCTCACCGACCAAATTGGGCTCATCATCGATGGAAGTTAGCACAAATGCATAAAGAAATTCAGGAGGACTATACCTTTCAATTGGTTTATTTACTCTTTTTGACCTCCTTAAAAATGGATTTAGTTGCTCCACCTCTTCCTCAGATTCAATTGAATAATTTGAATCATCTTAACCATTCCAAAAACCTTCATTTATGCCCTCAAAATGGCCCCAGAAGTTAAAAACTGCCAAAAATAGTAAATTGCGAAAATTGTCAGAAAATTGTTTTGATACAGTTGGAAGAGGTGGGTGGCCATTGATATCCACATGGATAAATCCTCCTTCCTTAGGAAGAAATGGTCTCCATTGCATTGATTTCCCAGGGGAGAGGGGAAAGAGATTGAATCTTGGTGCGCTTCTTTCCTTGCTAGAGATGTTGCGTTGTGGAAGGTTTTCATGAACCTGTTGCTGGAGGGGTTGAATTTGTTCAACCAGTTTGGATACATGATATGTCTAGTTTTAGAAGGAATATTTACGCTTTGCTTCATTCTTGTAGACCTGATTCTATTGGATAGAAGGTGCTTCAGCCGAGGCAGTAGTGGTTGCAATATCCTTGTGTTCACCTTTTGAACTGACTGTGAAGAAGATGAATTTTGTAGTATGAGATACTACCTTATGGAATTGTTTAGGAAACACATTAGTTGGAGCTACCTCTAGTATCCTATAGAGATGACCCCTCAGAGTAACAATGACACTACAAGGTCAAGACTCATAGATATCATGGTGCTTCCACATAGATGATTGGCCCAAGAGAACATCACAGATATTGAGCGGGGCAACATCACATAATACCTCATCCTTGAAGGGTTGGATGTTGTATGACAATCGACATTGTTGGATGACACAAATATCGCGTCCCTGATGAAGCCACCTAATGTTGTATGGTTGCAGGTGTGGTGTGGTCGAAAATCCCAATTGTTTGATGACCTCCACTGAGATGAGGTTCTTTTGTCTTCTTCTATAAACAATAAAATGCAGTGGGGTCCCCTTCACCCACATATGTGAATAAAAAAGGTGTTCCCCCTCTTCAGGATCTGTTGGTTTTTCTGGTTGAATTGATGTGGTCACGAAAATAGTAGTGGGGTTTGTGTCGATGATCTGTCTTCTGTCAACATTTTCTGAATTAGATTCTAAATCAGGGTTTGGCACCTTGTCCTTGATTTCGTCCACCAATGACTGTTTTGAGCAACATTCATCGGTGTTGTGCCAAGGGATTTTGTGGAAATCACACCACTTTTCAGTGTCCTTCTTCATCTTCCTATGACCCTTATTTTCCTATGTCTTGGACTGGTGTTTGGGAGATTGTTGGTTAAGTCCATATTTATCATACTTTGGTTTTTGTGTGTTTGCAGACCCGAACTCACGTTTGTTCTTCTGCTTAAATTTATTCTTGATTTTAACAACATATCGATAAGAAACACCGAGTGATGATATGTCCAGAAAATCCATTTCAGTTTGGATGTATCTGTGTAGAGCCCCACGATATTTCAGAACTAAACATTTTTTGGAGTCTTTGATACCTAACTTGGTTCTCAAGGTATGGAAAGAATTGGTAACTTCAGAACTGCTTGTCCCCTCTCTTGCCACAGTTTGGTCCATCTCATATATTGGTCCTCATAGTTTCCAATAGGGTAATATTGTTCCTTTACTGCGTCCAAAAAAAAACCCCAAGTGGGATCGACCCCATATATTCTAGAGTCTTTTGTGGAACTTCTCTCCCAGTAATTTTCCCACCAATTTTTTACATGGGGGAGAGCTTTAAGGAGTGCTAAGGTGATATTTTGCCTGTCGAAAAAATGATGAACAAAGAAATAACCTTCTAGCAGATTTAACCATTTTTCTAGGGCATCCACATTTATCTAACCTTCAAATACAGGAATGCCAAAATTAACCTATACCTTGAAATGAGAGGTGCATCCAATTTTGTTTTTTGATGAATATGTGCATGTTTCTATTGGTGGGTGTTGAAATATGTGGGAACAATTATCCATCATTTCGTCCCTCTGTAGCGTGAGAGCTTGCTCAAGAAACAGATTGATAGAATCGTCTGCTCCATCATTTTTATCTTCTTCCGCCATGGAGGGTTTCTTGGGCGTGTGATATCAATTGTCTTCAAGAGAGACAAGATCAAGACCCAACTTGCTATACTAGGACCTCGTTGGGGACAAGCACTAAAAAAATGATCAAGAGCAGCCTACTTTGATACCATTGATCCAGATTATTTTCGGCACGAAATGAGATCGGAGATATAATAAAGAAATGTATAGAAATATCTCAGATATCTAATAATATAACAAAAATGTATGGGATATTCAACCATAAACACAGAGATACAGTAATACAGAATTTTCTATGAATGAGAAAAAGTGTACAAAGACTGTAAATATACAGAGTGAAGGACTCACTAGAATGGTGGTAGCTTATCTATGAGAAGAGATTTGACAACTACTCGTATATTTGAGAATATTATTTTACAATGAGGCTCCAAAGTAATTTTTATCATAAAGAAAATCCAAAACCCTAACCCCAAAAGAGAAATGCCAACAGTTTTGTGGACCCCATTTTCCGTAGTTTGGTGTATCAACTTCCCGAGGGTGTAACTTTGGCATAAGATATCCATTTGGGACGCACGATAGCTCGTTGGAAAGGTATCATCGAGGAGATTCAATTTGTGGTATAAATAAAATCATTTAGTTATAATTGAGAAGCTCGATCCTGAAAAACCTTCATTTATGCCCTCAAAATGGCCCCAGAAGTTAAAAACTACTAAAAATAGTAAATTGCCAAAACTATCATAAATTTGTTTTGAACCAGTTGGGAGAGGTGGGTGGCCATAGATATCCACCAGGATCACTTGAGTTCCTCCACCTATAATTATTTCGTGAGCCCTATACCACTGAGCATGCTCCTTTCCTTATCCATCAATGTTCTATTCATTCTTTCAGAAAATCCATTTTGTTGTGGGTTATATGGTGTGGTATTTTGGAGTAATATTCCACACTACTTACATAAATAATGAAATTCCTTTCCAAAAAATTCACCACCATTGTAATTCCTTAGCACTTTAATCATCTTCTCTGTCTAGTTTTCCAGAAGAGCTTAAAACTCCTTAAATATCTCGAAAACCTATGATTTCTTCCCCAAGAAATGTATCCATGTATTCCTGGAAAAATCATCTAAGAAGGAGACATAATACATGGATCCACCAAGTGAAGGAACTGTAACTGGTCCAAACACATCACTATGCACCAGTTCTAGAATCTCATTTTCCCTTGTCTCTCTAGATGGGAACCTCACTCGACTTTGTTTTCCATATATGCAATGTTCACAAAAGTTGACTTCTAAACCAAATTCAGGAAATCCTTCGAACATACATTTTATTTGCATAGCATGAAGTCCTTTTTCTCTAATGTGTCCCATCGTCTCGTTCCATAATCTAGTCGGGTCGATCTCATCATGTCTTGTCGAGTCAGTTTGATCTAAATTGGCTCGATTAGAGTCACATTGTGTTGACATTGAGTCGCGTCGAGTCACATTTGAGTTGATTTCAAGAGAAATGATGATGTTTCATCCAGTTGAGTCGAGATTTCCTAACATCTTGTATAGGGTACCAATTTGAACTCCTCTCATTAATACCATCCCACCTCTGACCATATTGCATGAATCCTTCTGAAATAGAGTATGCACACGTGCATCACTCATCTTGTTGAGACATATCTAGTTTCTTTCCAAACTTGAAATGTGTTGTACACCTAGAAGGGTTCTTTTCCTCCCATCATGCAGTGTGATTCATACTCTTCCTCATTCGACAATTCTAGTTGTTGATTCATCCCCCAGGAACACATCACCCATATCATATTGTTCATATTAACATAACCATTCTTTATGTGGTGTCATATGATACGATTCTTTTGATTCGACCAACAAAACAACTTGATCTGATTGTGTACCGGTCAATGCTAGGTACACATAACCTCCCATGTTCGAGGTCATCTTTCTCTCAATCAAATTCTTCTCGTAAGATCCAACACTGACTTCTGTTGCCTTCAACATACAATACTTTTTGTAATTCCCATCTTTACCACATTTCCAGTATGTTCACATCAACTGAACCGAGGATTTATAACTATCCTTTGAATTGAACTTTATACCATAGAATTTACCTTTATCTCTGCCTACGGGTCGACCTCTCACTACTAGAGAATCTTTGGTTGATCCTTCCATGTTCTTCCTTCTCATTTATTCTGAAAACAGAGAAGAAACCATGTCCTCTAGAACTTGTGTGGTTGTATTACTCCCAATATCCATGACTAATCTATCCCAAGAGTCTGGAAAAGAACATAGTACGTTGATACACTTCTCCTCATCAGTGATTTTAATATACACAGATGATAGCTGGCTTAACATGGTATTAAACACATTTAAATTCTCAGTCACCTAACTGCCATCATTTGTCCTTAGAAGATATAATTTATTTTGAGAAAGAACTTATTTACCAGATATTTTGAATTGTATAAGCTTCCTAGATTGTCCCATAGTTTCTTGGCTGAATCTTCACTTGATACATTCAACAACATTGAATCTACAAGACAAAGTTGAATTGTACTCCTTTCTCTTCTTTCAAGTTTCTCCCATTCTTTCGTTGACATGTCTGTCGGATGGGTACCTATACAGACCGCTATCCATTGTTTTGAATCCATAAGAATATCTTCCATTTTAAGCTTCCAAAGCTCAAAATTTTATCCATTTAATTTTTCTATATATATTCTGAAACTGCTCGCCATTCCTTACCAGAATCTTTAACACAAATTATGAGTTATGACTCTTATTGTACCTAGGGTTTAGTTCTCAAATTCAAGATTTTTAAATCAATATCTGATATACTCACCAAATCATAGCACCACTCTTAATGCTCACTTGTCAGGGAAAACCTAAGCTCCGATACCACATGTAAGGAAATGCAGGGAACTTCCACACTAATTCTAGCATAAGAGAAGACAAATTTAATCAAGAAATCACATAGTATGTCAAGATTTTACCTTGGAACCCCTAACTGGGAGAAACCAACATTCCTTTGATCATTCTTCTCTCTTGTTTTCTTATTCAATAAGAATAAAATGTTACATGCATAACCATGGTCCACACCTAATACACAATCAATATCATACCCTCTTTCCTGCGCAAGAAAAACCCTATAGGAAAATGGATTACATATGCATGACCAACAAACTATACCTACACATGAATTAACCTGCATAAGTGCATTACAAAATTAAACGATTATCCTTTATGGCCTTAAAAAACACCTCTTTATAAGATTTACAATAGGAGAAACCCTAAATATTGGTACCCAAAAATGGTTTCCGATCCATGCATATCATTGGCTACAAATCCTAGTATTCTATTATAGTTGAATTCCAAGTCAGGATACCATTCGACTACCAGTCGGCCTTTATTCAGTCTCTAGTCGGCCATCTCACACCAACATTTCGACCTCTTTTCAATTGGCTTACCGTTGATAAATTCAACTTCAAATTTTCTCGATCAACTTCCTCAACCTTTGACTTGCTATCAATCCACCTCGACCTTTGACTGCCATTCGATCTACCTCGAATCAACTTTCACTGCAAAGAATATAGCAACCCAACATTTGTGTCTACTGGAAGTTGGTTCCTACAAATATTGTAACAATAAGTTGGTGCCTACATGACTTTATAAAAGAATTTTTTTTGTGGTTTTATACCATTTGGATTTCCACATTAAATTTATGTGTATTGTGGATTGTATGGTTTTGCATTTATCATTAATGGTTATAGTTGGTAAAGTAACAAATTGAGAAATTTTGAGAGAAAATAAAAAGTAGTATTATATTGATTCACCCCACCCCTTTCAGTATAAGTAAGTGTGCCAACATACTGGCAGTGAAAATGGTGTCTTTTTGGAGACCCAACATCTCCCACATGCCTATAATTTTGCATGTCCCCATGAAAACAAAACCTATAACCATAGGTTTAACTGGTGCTTTGATAATAAATTCCACAAAATTTGAAAAAATTTCATCAATCCTTCACTCGTCAAGAGGTAGTGCCAATAGATATATTTACATTGGGTGTATTTCTTCCATTGGATTCCTTGATATTTCTTCCTAAATCCTTGGTATGAAATTGGAGGGTATCTATCTATCTCTATTTATTCTCACCGAGGTTATGTAACTTGGAATTATTTGTTGTCAACCTACCAACTTCCCTCTACAATTGAACACATATTCCCTTGAAGGTTTCATTCTCATCTTTAATATATTTGTCCAATATTTTGAACTATGTAACCTCAACCTTCATATATTGATGCGTCAATATTTCCTCTCCCACATGGAAGACAATACCTCCTTAATTGGCTCATAATAATATGTGGTGTTGTCCATGTCATGTGGTATGAATGTATATGGCTCAACAGAGTGAGGAGATGTACATGAAGGTGTCTTAGGCTGAGAGGATTCTTTTCTTGTCTTCTTAGAAAACAAACATGAGGTTTTAGGTTGTTCGATATTACTCTGTGCATTAGGTGTCAGTTCAAGCTCTAGGAGAATTAGATTTTTCAGTGAGCAAGGGGTGTAAGGTATTGGGGTTTTGACTTTAAATTTTATTTTGTTGATACTCCTCATAACCATGACATGAGTAACTGGTGCAATATGGGTAGTGATAGATGGTGTTATGGGAGTGGTATTAATTGGTGTGACAGGAGTAGGAATAGTTGGTGTAATGAGGATACAATGCATAGTTTTTGAAGGATCCGTTTTATGGGTTTTATATAGAATAGTGAAGTCCTCAACTCCATGGGAGTTGATTCCTTCATGGTTATTTTTATTATTTTAATCAATAAGAATTATAGGCTCATAGGGTGCTCCCTTAAATAGACCAATTTTGTAAATAAACCCATTCCGATATAAGAATGCATCCCAGTCATCTCCCCCTTTTCTTAATCTCTTAATAATCAGTATCTTAAATAATCCATGGTTATACAAAATTCTATGTACATTTTTAGGGTTTCCCTATACATGCTTAGCCATCCTACCTAGGATTTGAGAAAGATAAAATAGAAAATTAAACTCATTACCATCTTCAAAATGCAGTAAAAGATGGATATGGTAGAGAAAAGTGATGGAACATTGTCCCTCACAAGTAATAACCTTTTGAAGTACGAGAAAATTTATTTTCCACTTTTCCACAATCCATAACCTAGGCACCCTGTTTTTCCAATCCAATTTTTTCCCCGTTGTGCATAGGAATCGATCCCAAAACCATGCCTCCACTTGTTTATTCTTAAACCAACATTCCCCTGCTCTGAGGAGTCTTGTATCTCGATCCAATATTTATTCTAAGATAAAAACCACCAAGTCACCCATCCAACCCACATTGTCGTCAAATCCCTTTTCAAATTCCTTGGTCAGAGAGGCCTCATACTCTTAGAACTTTTTGAGAAATGGTATCCAACCTACATATTTGAGGAGAGGCTTACTAGCACTATAATTTTGGTATGCTTTGATCTCTCTCAACAATCATGGATTTTTCCTTACCACGCCAATATTCCCCATAATTTCATAACTCAAAATGTGAGAGGGTATGCAAAGGAACTCTTCTTTTGATGATTTTCACTATGAAAAGGGAACAATGATTTTGGGACTCGGGGAACATAGTCTGAACAATTGGAACTTATTTCAAATCCTAATAGTGATTCAAAATAAGTGGGATTGAATGTAATGGGAAATGAATATAGATATCGGTCATTTGTTTTAATGATCATGCATGAAGGAAGAAAGATCATGGGTCACAAAGTAATCATGAAATATAATGGTTTAAGAGATCATATGCGATGAGGGAAATGGATAAGGGTAATGTATGTAGGTATGGGATATGTGTTAATTTTTAGTATTATTATTAGTTTATTTCCAATTTACTATAGAATTCAATGCATTTCCAAAACAAAAACATAAAGAGGATCACTAAAAGAAACACAATCACAAGGTACATAGAATTTTATCCTAGGAAACCCCCATGGGGGAAAAAAACCAAACAAAACTTCCTCAATGATAGATTTCCAATACAATGCCAATACTAAGACTAAAACACCAAAGATAAACAAAGACTGAGCATGCACCTCTCTTCATTCCTCCTACAACTGCAAACTCCTTCAAGATATGCACATTGGATGAGTGAGTGAATGAGTGAACAAGTGAGGCTCCATCCTCACTTATAAATACTAGTTGAGGAGGTGCTAGGGTTAGATATCTTCACCTAGTAGGGATGAATTCTTCTAGGAGTGGTTAAAACCACTTTATAAACCCTAGGGGATGACTTCTCAAATACCACCATCTAAATATGGTTTGATCAATACACAAAAGGGGATTTGGTCTTATACAAGGCTTGACATGATTAATCCACAAAAGGGGATATGATCTATAAAATAATAAATCAAATATAATTAAAATATTCTTCGAAGTTACAATATTTTGACACTCCCCCTTAATGAGAAGGGTATTATATTGGCATAACCTGATACAACATCATGCAAAGAAACATAGGGAAGTATCATCATCAACATCTGGGACATTGACTGACACATCTATAAATCATTGTTTTTTTTTTTCATCATCAATATCATCATCGTTAATATCGTGGATCTGGAGTAGCATCATCATCATCATCTGAAACATCAACATCAATTAGAATAAAGATAGAGAAACAATATTACCAAACTGAGGATGGTACACCATCATCAACAACAGGAGGTTGAAGCAACAACATCATCAACATGAGGCTGAGACAACAACATCATCAACACAAGGCTAAGATAAAAGTATCATCAGCACAAGGCTAAGACAACAACATCATCATAACCTGGTTGAGACAACAACATCATTATCATGAGGCTGAGACAACAATATCATCAACATATGGAAATAGAATGAGATAGGTGAAACACAAAAAACATTTTGTTGTACTCTCAGAGACCATCCTTATCGGACCTTTGGGATCTATCCATGATCAAAAGATTCTATAGGATATAAAATCCTAACAAGCTACCATGTGGTTCTCTGAAATGCCATCCTTACCAGACCTTTGGGATCTTCCCAAGAATCATAAGATTCCCTAGGATATAAAATCCTAACGAAGATACTACTTCTGACCACAACCGAAATATACATGCACAGGTACTTTGACATACCATCCTTACTGGACCTTCAAGATATTCCCATAGATTATCAATCACCTAGGATATAAAATCCTAACAAAGATACCTGTTATTGGTCATGATACTATAGTATCATCAACATCACTCCTCGTTTCGAGGGAGGTCCTTTCGAAAAACACCAAGATTTTCTTGGAAGTACTCAAACTTCACATGATATATAGTCTTGGTCAACACATATGAAACCTTCTCATCTGTGGCAACATATCGGAGCTTTATAGCTCCCCTCTACACCATATCATGAATCTCATGATACTGGATCTCTATCTGCTTCAACTTATCATGGAACACTGGGTTCTCCATCATTTTTATATAACTCTAGTTATCACATAGAATCATGATGGATTTCATATCTATATCAAACAGACTTGCCAACAACTTCTGAAGCTATATGGCTTCACAACTGGCAGAACATGCTGCATTGTATTCTGCTTCTTCCGTGTTGAGAGAATAATCGGATTTCTTTTTTCTTTAACATGAAGTCATGGTTGAACCTAGATTAAAACAACATCCTGAAGTTCTCTTACTATCATAAGAACTTCCAACCCAATATGAATCAGTATAGCCATATCATCTAAAGTCATGATCTACAGTATAATAGAGACTATAATCCAATGTACCCTTAAGGTATCTCATCAAATGCTTTGCAACTAAAAGGTGAACACGTCTGGGCTCTACCAGATACTGAATCAAGGTGTTCAGAACAAAGAATATATCTTTCATGGTATTCATTAGATACATAAACAAACCAATAATCTTTCTATACAAAGTAGCATCAGCCAACTTTCATGAAGTATCGACCAGGAGATTCAAGTTTATTTCCATGGGTGTGTTCATGGATTTACATTCCAGCATGTCAAATCTCTTCAGTATTTCAACTACATACTTCACTTGGTTAAGGAATATCTTCTTTTGTCTCTTCCAAACTTCAAGGCCTAAGAAGTAATGAATTGGTTATAGGTATTTCATCTCAAACTTTGCAGAGAGCTTCTTCTTACACTCTGTGATGAGAATTTTTTTTAATTTTAAGAATAAGTCATCTACATATAGTAGTAATATAAATGGCTCATCATTCATAACCTTGAAGTACAGGTTAGAATAAACTTTACTCTTAGTAAATCCAAATCTCATCAGAAAAATATCAATTCTTCCATACCAAGATCTAGGAGCTTGCTTCAGCCCGTACATAGCTTTCTTCAACCTGCAAACATGAGTATTTCTATATTCAACTTCAAACCCTTGTGTTTGTTCTATATACACTTATTCTTCAATAACACCATTTAAGAAGGTCGTTTTCACATCCATCTGGTGTAACTTCCACTTCATCTTGGCTGCAAGAGATATGATGGTTCTGATAGAAGTGTATATGTCTTCAAGAGAAAATGTCTCTTCATAATCAATACCTTCATTTTGAGAAAAACCACGAGCCACAAATATTTGTTTATGTTTTTAAATACTTTCGTGTGCTGCACGTTTTATCTTGTATATCCACTTGGAATATACCACATATTTCTTCTTTGGTCTGGGAATTACTTCCCATACATAATTATTTATAATGGATTGGTATTATTATATCATGGAATCCACCCATTCTTTCTTCTGAATGGATTATTCAAATCAAGAGGGTTCCTTTTCTATGATATCACACATCAAATCCATATAGCTGGAGAATGTTTTAGGTTTCTTGATTTGTCTCATTGTTCCTTCTGGGGCACCGTAATTCTCTCCATCTTGAATACGTTCTCTCTCCCAAGCTGCATTTCTCTTGTGAGAGACCTTCATATGGGGAGTTTCTTGAGATTCCATCATATCATGATCTTATGGAATCTCATCATCATGGTTAAATGTAACTTCCTTCACATGTTCTGCAACTCTGGGAGATACATGTTCTTCGTCATATACTTCTTCAAGATGGAATTTCCTTGACCTATTGAGTGTTGCATCTTCATCAAAGCTTACATCTCTGATGATTTCAATATGATGGTAACCTGGTATGTAAATTCTGAAGGCCTTAGAGACATCATAGTATCCAACAAACATTCCCCTCTTCCTTGAGGGATCCAACTTAGTTCTCTTTTCTTTTGGAATGTGTACAAACACTGGACAACCAAATATTTTGGGATGGCTTACTTCTAGCTTCTTTCCGGTAAAAATTTATTTGGGGTTTTTGAATCCAAGTGCACTATGGGATAATATGTGTTTGACATAAACTATTTTTCTTGTTGCTTTATCCCATAAGTGCATTGGAAGATATTGATTGTGGATCATAGTCTTCACTGCTTCCATAATTGTTCTATTCTTTCTTTCTGCCATACACTTTTTTTTTTAGGATTATAAGGAGTGGTGAAATCCCTCTTAATCCTGACATATCTGCAAAATCTTCCAAATTCATTTGAGGTGTACTCTCCATTATCTGAGCTGAGTATTTTGATTTTTCTTTCGGAGAGGTTTTCTACCAAGGCTTTGAATTCCTTGAAAATTTTGAGTACTTCATCTTTTGAATTCAAGAAATAAACCAAAGTCTTACGAGAGTAATCATCAATAAATGATATATAGTATACATACCCATTTAGAGAGGTTGAAGACATTGGAACGCATACATCTGAGTGGATGAGCTGAAAGATTCCTTTTTCTTTAATGTCGCTCTTTGGGAAAGGGTTCTTTATGTTATCTCATTTTCATACACCTTCATGATCAACATTAAATTATGGTAAACCTGTGACTACCTTGCTTACATATGGTAAGGCATTGTTTTTTATGTGAGCTAGTCTTCTTTGCCAAAGTTCACAAGGATTTTTAGTAGAGTTAGTTAAGGCTACATATAAGTGACCTTTTAACTTGTACAAACCTCCTTCTTCTCTTCCAATGACAACTGAATCTTCTATAGTTTTTCCTTTAGGCCACATAAGAAATTCACCATCTATGAATGCAACCCTGAACCCTTTCTTATCTATGGCTGAGATAGAAAGTAAGTTCTTTGTCAAACCTGGTACATAGAGTACATCCTTCATTCTCATTGGAGTTCCTAAATCCATCTTCTAAGTGGATTATCCCATTCCTTTGATAAGGTATTGATAATCATCTCCAAGTGAAACTTTATGGGGTACATCCTTTTCTGTAAGACTAGAGAGAATGTCTTTCTGACCTATCATATGCTTAGAAGCACCACTATCAATGAACCAAGTATCCTCTCCAGGTGTCACAGATCTTGAGAGGGAGGAAAACAAAACATAATCTTCAATTTATTCTAGTTAACTTCTTGGGTGGCTCATCATCTTCGGATGCATGGGCATGATGTACTTTGCTATTTATTTTCTTGTATTCTTCCTTTATGGCAAGAAAATGCTTGGCAATGTGTCCCTTCTTATCACAATGATAACATTGATAAGAGGAGAATTATTTCCCTTTCTTTGACCCTTATGATATTTCTGGAATATCCTTGGAGGGTGAGATTCTTTATGAAAATGGGCCTCCTTTTGGAAATGAGACCTTTTATTTCCTCCTCTGGTACAAGAAGCTAGGGATTGATATTCATCTCTTAATAGTACTACTTCTTAATTGGCCACTCTTGCTTCTTCTTGAACACATTCTTCCCATAGACTGTCAAATTGGAGTTTACCTTTTCATGCACATATAGTTTGGATGAAGTAATCCCAAGGTCTTGTGATACCATTAAGAGATGTCATTATGAGTTCATATTCATCCAAGTTGTCTCCAATTGCTTCTAATTGTTCTTGAATTAAGAAACACTAGAGAAATTGTCATGAACTATTTCTCCTTTCTGGATCTTTGTATTCTTTAGTTTGGTTCTCAAGTTCATCTTCTGTTTGATGTTCTTTCCTTCATACATTTTGGTTAGGGAATGAAACATCTTGTTTGGAGTATTCTTAGAAGACACTTGAGTGATCAAGTGGTATTTAATGGAATCTGCAATTATCCTTTTGGCCCTAATCATATACTTCTTGTACTTCTCTTTGGTCATTCTCTTTTATGAAATTTTCAAGGTCATTCTCTTCAAGAATGAGTCCAATTCTATACTTCTAGGAACAAAAATTTTCCACACCTTCTAACTTGTCAACAATCTTTGTTCTTGTATGCATCTTGACCTAGAGTAGGAAAATGAATAGAAAATGAAAGTGCACTTAAAATGAATATGAACTTACTAGGAGATGTGTTGGGCTAAGGCGAGTTGGATGGAGCTGACTGTTTCTAAAAATTTCAATTTTTACCCCTTGAAAATTGACCTACGCACTTTTGGAATGGTACTTCTGGTACTGATTCTCGTTTCCTATTTTTCTAGTACCAATAAAAACTAGGGGTTGAATTTTCAGAGAGTCTGGCCACTGAAAAGGTGTGCTCAAGCTATCAAAGGATGCGTTGGGGTAGGACTCACTTCCCTAGTTGTTTTTTGGTAAAAAATTCCTCTGATGTAAAAATACCTAATTTCCTTGTATGAAAATAGTGACTTTGTTAGATACCCAGTGAGATGTTGTTTATCCATTCAAGATTTGATATCATGTTAAATTTTAGTGTTTCTATTAGGTTATTTCCAATTTACCAGAGGATTCGATGCATTTCCAAAACAACAACATAAAGAGGATCATTGAAAGAAACAAAATCACAAGGTAAACAACATTTTATCCTAGGAAACCCTCATGGGGGAAAAAACCCAACAAAAATTCCTCAATGATAGATTTCCAATACAATTCCAAGACTAATACCAAAACATCAAAGATAAACCAAGACTGAGCATGCACATCTCTTCTCCTTCCTCCTACAATTGCAACTTCCTTCAAGATATGCACACTAGATGAATGAGTGAATGAGTGAACAAGTGAGGCACCATCCTCACTTATAAATACTATTGATGATGTTCTAGGGTTATGTCTCTTCACTTAGTAGGGTTTACTTCTTCTAGGAGTGGTTAAAACCACTTTATAAAACCTAGGGGCCGACTTCTCAAATACCACCATATAGATATGGTTTGACCAATCCACAAAAGGGGATTTGGCCTTATACAAGGCCCGACATGATCAATCCACAAAATGGGATATGATCTATAAAATAATAACTCAAATATAATTATCATATTTTTTGAAGTTACAATATTTCAACAATATGGGTAGTTTGTAGGATGGTTAAGTGGGATATGGGTAGATGATAGGTTTATTAAATAGGATACATAGAATAGAATATATGTTATATAAATTATATCATAGGTAAATATAAACTAAGTTTCCCATGTTTTTAATAAAGAAAAATAAATAAAAAAATTGTTCCATTACCTCAAGTCTACCTCATGATGTATGTTGGAATGGAGAAGGGAAAGGAAAAATGATATTGTTGTTGCACCATGCTGAGATTACAAAGTCACTGAATACTTTGTTGTTGAACCCTTAATTGTTGATGTAGAAGATATGAAAACAAATGATGACACTGCTAGAGTTTATATTGATTATTTTTATGAAGAAATATGAATGAATAATGTTGTTTATGTAGACCTATGGAGTGATGAAGAGAAGGACCCCGAGTTGCTTGGAGAAATTCAGACCCTTATTTGTGAAGCTAATAGCCTATTAATGATGTAAAAAATTCAATATTATAGGATACATGTCATCCTATAACTAATATAGGGATCCTATAACTACAAAAACAATGGTTACAGGATTGCCCGATGATTACCAGACTACCTGTAACTGCTGAAATTACAAATATTGAAGCGTCTATTAAAATTTTGAGCATTGAAGCTGAAATATATCAAGTCTAACAAATGTTTATAATATAAAAGAACTAGAATGTGAAAGATGATAATATGAAAGCTGAATTTGAAGTGAACATGTTGAAATGGAAAGAAGGAAAGAAACTACTGCAAGTTATTGTTGATACTATGAAATAAGATAGTCTTCAACCATTACCCAACTGAGATACAATTCTTATCATGTGAATATATGTGTTGATGCCAAACATGAAGAAAAAATGTTGGATGACCATCCATTAAGGTATGCTATTAACCAATGTGAAGAAACTCACCTTTAATGAAAATGAGTTCTAAAGTACCTTAGTTCATCTTGATAGGTACAAATAAATGTGTTGATGTAAAGTTATCTGGAAGATTCATCAATCAAGAGGCATTGATGAATCCCCATGATTGACAACAAGGAAATCTACCATTAATGTATGTAGATTCCATGGCACTATGAAATCTCTAAATTTGACCCAAAATAATGTGTTGGAGTTGATGGAGCAAGGTTTGTTAGAAGGAGGGCCTTAAGGAATCCCCTATCAACTGACATGAGCATAGAAAAAATGATTTTGAAGGACCATAGTACACGATTACAACAATATTACATGCAAGCATCAATTACAAACTTTTATCCTCTAATGAAGATGTTGGCACAAGAAAGTTTAACTGCAGTGGAGATTGTTTCTAATTGTGGTTATAAGAAAAAAAGAATGGTTATCCCAATCTCTATAATGATGATTTTTTTCACAAACCAAAATCATGTCTTGTTGTGACCGTTGTTGAGAGATTAGGCATAGAAAAACTCACTATTTTTGGAACAAACCAAAATTATGTCTTATAGTTAACAATCTCCCTTTTATTGAGAAAAGAATGGGGAACATTTGTTATCCAATTACCTATTTTTCAAGCAAATTCCATGTCCAAATATGCTATCGATCTAGTTTTCACAAAAAGGACATTATTTTTTTCTTATATATATATATATATTATTCATTTAAGGAAGAAAGAAGAAATAAATCAAAGTGAGGTTGAAACATGTTGGGAATCCTCCCTTCTTAGTACCTCCATCCCAGATTAATGTTGAATACATTGGATGAATTCTTCTTGGCTAATAGGATACTTGTACAATCTTAGTCGATGCCCATTGACCAAGAAGGAAATATCTTCCCCATAGATGGTATTGATCTTCACAAAACCATTTTCAAATACATTCACAATATCATATGGACCCAACGATCATTTGATGAACTTCCCTTTAAATGTTTTTAACTTGAAATAAAAAAGTAGATCCCAATCACCTCGTTTGAGCTACTTCTTCTGGGTAAACTTGTCATGCCATTTTATTATATACTATTGGACTATAGTGGTCTGTTGGATGGCACCTTGACAAAGCTCATCCGATTAATTTAGTTGAACTATCCTTTTTTGTTGTGCTTGTGTAATATCCATACCTAGAAGAACTATCATTTTGAAGGTCTTCACTTGAAATTATATTTGAAGGAGAACTTGTTTTCCATACACTAATTCATATGGCATGTACCTAGTTGTGTTCCTCCATGTAGTCATGTAGGTGCACATTGCCTCAAGAATCCGATCTGCCCAATCCTCATGATGTTGTTGTACCATATTGGTTAGAATTGCTTCAAGGACCTTATTTGTGGATTCCACTTTCCCATTGGCCTGCGAATGGTAAGGGGAGGATTTCCAGTGTTTTATTTGATATTGCTCAGTGATGGTTTGTACTATCTTTGATGTGTATTCCACTCCTTGATA
The DNA here is from genome assembly GCA_009831015.1 of Picea engelmannii. Classification (NCBI taxonomy): domain Eukaryota; kingdom Viridiplantae; phylum Streptophyta; class Pinopsida; order Pinales; family Pinaceae; genus Picea; species Picea engelmannii. The sequence continues at coordinate 325,802 of ML778582.1, forward strand.
TATTAGAATTTCTCTTGACACACCAAAACAGGTAAAAATATATTAAAATAGATAATTAACAACGATTCATTCAGTAGAATGGAAAATAGATATGGATTCTACCCACTTGGTAACATAATCATTAAAAACTAAGATATACCTTTTCATTTTTTATGCAGGAACAATTAGACCTACAAAATGTATATCACATTCTTCAAAAGTATCAATAATTACTTAGGTATATAAAGGTATCTTGTTAGATCATACTGGGTGGCCCATACGTTGACAACTATCACAACTTTGAACATACAGTTTAGCATGCTTGAAGAGGGATGGAAAATGGTATCCTAAATAAATAACTTAATATGTTTTTATCTTGTGAGTGAATTTCCCTTTGCATGGCTCATCATGACAATATTTTAATATATATAACACTTTGTATTCTCAAAAAAATCTTCTGGTAATGAATTTAGGTACTGTTGGGAAGAGGTCCCCTTCGACTGAAGAGTAGGAGGCACTGCATTGGATGATCCTCTTCTTTTCACTAGGTGATAGATGTAGTGGTAATTTCCATGTATCCAAATAGTTAGACACATCTACAAACCATGGGGACTTAGCAGATACAACAAGAAAATGTTCGTCAGGAAATGTGTCATCTACAAGGGTTGTTGGTTCCTCATTATGAATTCTAGAAAGGAAATATCCTACAAATTTTCCCTTCCAGGTCTATATAGGATAGTAATTTTAAACTCCTGCAACAAAAAAATCCATCTAGTCACCTTACCACTGGTTATAAGTTTTTTCAGTAGGTAACTAATGGAAGAGTGATCGGTATGAACAAAGACATCATACCTAGTGATGTAGTGTCTGAACTTATTAATTGCATACATGACTACTAAAAATTTCTTTTCTGTGAAAATATAGTATAATTCTCCTAGTGTTAAGTTCTTGATAATGAAATAAATGACTTAGGATGACTAATTTTCTTGTTGTCCCAACATTGTTCCAATGTTGAAATTTTGAATGTAAGAGACCAATTTCCCCCCCTCAAGATTGGTGCCTGAGTAAGTTTTTCTTTCATTATTTTGAAAGCATGTTGACAATGATCATCCAAAAGAAAGTTAGTATCCTTGGTGAGCATTTTAAATAAAGGAGTGGCTATTCTTGTAAAAGTTTCTATAAATTTTCTATATTAACCAACATGTCCTAAAACACTTATTACATATTTTGGCTATTTTGAAGTTGGAAGTTTTCATATGACCTCAATATTTGTTGGATCAACTTGAATTCTAACACTGGATATGAAATGGCCAAGAAAAATACCTGCATTATGTAACATACGATATTTAACATCATTGAAAGCAATTTTAGTTACCTAGAACCTTATCAAAACCTTTTCAAAAAAGATAGCTAAAACCGCTCTCTGGAAGGTAGAGGAAGCATTACATAGTCCAAAGGGTAATATATTATAAGCATATGTCCCCAATGGACATGTGAATTTTTTCTTGTATTGATATTCAGGTGAAATCTGTATATAGTTGTAACCACTAAAGCCATTGTGAAAAGATAAATAAGTTTTACCAGCTAGTGTGTCCAAAACCTAGTCAATAAATGGAAGTGAGAAATAATATTTTAAAGTAACTTTATTAAGTTCTCTATAATTGAAAAAAGTACACCATATCCCATTATTTTTAGGTATGATGACCAACGGTGAGACCCATTGGCTATCCTAAATTGGGTAGATAAACTAGGCATCTAGTAGTTTTTGCAGTTCTTCTTTGACAATTTCTCTGAGGGCCATATTCATCCACCTATGAGGTTGCCTAATAGGAAGGGAATTCTCTTGAATATAGATATGATGGGTGAAAGTGTTAGGGTTAATTCCCTTCATATCATGATATTTCCATGCAACAAAATTTGTTTGTTTTTGCAACATTTCAATTATCTCTTTTTGTTGGGAGCTATCAAGTTGAGAATGTATATGTAACAATTTGCCTGGATTGATCTCAACGGGAATAGTGCTTGATTATTTCATATGAATTTCTATTAAAGAAATTTGTAGTGATGGGGAAGCCTTCAAATCATAATTCTCTTGAAAATATAAACTAAAAATATGGTTAAGAGATGAATCAAAATTCTACAAAGGATCTAGGTGAACCAAAAAGATTTGAATCTGGTCGTCTTTGGTAAGTGATTTGAATTGAATAATTTGATCTATTGCATAAATAGATTGGATATTTTCTCCATAACTATTGGTGATATCTAGACATGGAGTGTTCTCAAGCTCATGAGAGTATTTTGCGGGATCATATAGAGTTACATTTTTCACCAAGTCTCAGTGAAAAATAAGCATGTTCTGAGACCTATAGCAAATAAATGAATTTGCAGTGGCCAGCCATGGCCTTCCCAAGATCAAGGGATGGCCCCTTGAAGGGGTTTTGCACTGTAAGAACATAAATTCAATAGGATACTACCACAATTCTAAGGAAACAATCACATCATATAATACACCCTTATGCTTGATCTTGGATCACTCTTCTAACTCTAAAACAATGGGTGTAGGACGAAGGTTAGGCAACTGTAAATTCTCCATGGTCTACAAATTCATGATATTTATGGTGATCCCTAATTCAATAAGATTTTATGGTATGAGAAGATTATTGATGCATATGGAAACAATAGGGTAGCCAATATCTTGATACGTTTCCACAAAGATTTGTCCTGACATGAGATTTTGTTATCTCGCCACAAATTGGATTTTTGTCATTTCTATCTTCTTTCTTTTGGGTTTCTTTACACAAATTTACCTAATGTTTTTGGTGTAAATAAGTATATATTTAATGTCTTGTAATAAGAAAAATTTTATGAAAATATTCCTTAATTCAAATACCAAGTCAAATTCAGGGTGAACAATTGGTTTCTCCAAGATTAACCTATATGGGTAGGGAGGTAGACTAGATGATTGGGGAATATCTAAATGTTGGGAATTTTTCTCTATTTCAACATTATCATTTATTTGTTTGTGATTTTCCTCCTTTGAATATTCTTCATTAATTGTAGGAGAGTTCTTATTGAGCACCTTTCCTGACCTAATTTGAATTTCTTGTGAGTCCATTGGGGTAACGAAATAGGTAGGAAACCCTTGTAACTCAACATTGAAAGTACGCTGAGATACCTTATTATCGGGGTTAGGAAGTAGTTGTGAAGAAAGTTGTGTAGGTATTATAGGTTGGATGAATGGAAGTTGATTTTTTTTGGGTTGTGTAAGTTGTACTTGTTGAGGAGTTGTAGTTAGTTGAGTTTTTGGTTGTGTGGGACATGAAATTTGTGGTTTATATGGTTGTTTAGGTGGTGGTGGTGTAGGATAGGTATAGTAAGGAATGTTCCCATAATTGGTTCCCTACCGTTATTGTTTCCAAGGAAGGTTATGGACTAGATGTTGGGTCCATCCTTGCTAATGCATGATATGATCCAAGTATTGTGGTTGATACTATTGGTTAGGAAAATATGAAGTAAATTGAGATGCAAGATTTGAAGTCATACCTGGTGCCACTGGTTTCCAATGTATTTTTGGTGAAAGTGTACATAGTTGTTATGTTGCTTGATTCTCCCCTTGGTAAACTAATTTGAGTCTAGGTAGAAAGGGACATTGCTCTATTCAATGGTATCCTACACAAATGACATACTTTAACAACTTCAAGAGGACATTCTGTTAGTGGGTGTTTTTCTCTACATTTAGGAAAAATGATAGAAAGAGATTATTTTTCATATTCTTGTTTATTTTTAAATTGCAAAGTATATAATTTTAAATGGATATTGCCAAGAATATCAATCTTGAAATTTTCAAGCAAATTTCCTAGTTCAACCTTGAGGACACCACTTGTAATAGATTTGGTGACTTTGGATAAAGTGTCTCTTGATCCCCTATCAGATATGGCCTGGCTTTGAGAATGTATTCTACATAAATCAATAATTTATGAAAAGTTTAGTCGAGAGACATCAACAGACCCCATTAAATTGAGAAAATTTATTGATTCTAATGGTTTTAATGGTTTATGGCTCTAATTTGTGTTGTTTATACCTTTGAATATTATACACAAAAATTCTCAATATGGTATTTAGGTTTTATTCCTCTTTATGCGTCATTTTAAATATCTCTTCCCTTAATTTCCTAGCCTTACAATAATCTTAATATTTTTTGAGAAAAATTTCGTGCTTTTTTTCCCATGTTCTAAAGGTTTCTCCACCTAATCCCATGAACTAGCAAAGAGTGACTTATTTAAGGGAATCAAGGAAAAACCTTATTTTTTGTTCATTAGAGGTGTAATCATAACTACAATAGAGAATATCAAATTTGAAAACAAAAGAGTCAGGTTCTCAATTCCCTAACTAGGTCAACCCTGAGGACACCACTTGTAACAGATTTGGCGACTTTGGACAAAGTATCTCTTGATCCATTGCTAGATATGGCCCGACTTTGAGAATATATTCTACATAAATCAATATTTTATGCAAATTTTAGACTAGAGACATCACCAAATCCCATTAAATTGAGAAAATTTATTGATTCTAATGGTTATAATGGTTTATGGCTCTAATTTGTGCTGTTTATACCTTTGAATATTATACACAAAATTCTCAATATGGTATTCTAGGTTTCATTCCTCTTTCTGTGTCATTTTAAATATTTCTTCCCTTAATTCCCTAGCCTTAAAATAATCTTAATATTTCTTGACAAAAATTCCATGCATTTTTTCCCATGTTCTAAAGGTGTTCCCACCTAATCCCATGAACTAGCAAAGAATGACTTCTTTAAGGGAAGCATGGAACAACCTTAGTTTTTTTTCATTATAGGTATAATCATAACTATGACAGAGAATATCAAATTTGAAAATAAAACAGTCAGGGTCTTCACTTACCAATCCATGGAAGTGAGGTAGAATCGAGGGGTGGATGTTCTTCATATGCACATTTTTGTCAGGATAAAATACCTTTCCTCCTCTTGTATAACTTCCTACCAACAAGTTAGTGTTTGAAGAAGTATTTTTATCTGGATAAACTACTCTACCTATTCCCATAAATCTACCTCTAGTGTCTCTATCTATATCTATTGAGTACTACCATAGATTTAGAAATTATTGAGACAATGTACTCACCAAAGTGAATGTGTCTAGCTAGAACCTTGTTCAGAAATTTTGAAGTAAAGGTACCTTTGCATCTTACCAATCACTGTCTAGTTAGATATAGTATGCCAGTAATTGAAAGAAATAAATCACACAACAAAATTGTATTCTAAATAATAAAAAAATTAATCCATAGAAGTGCTTCTCCCATGTATCATCTCCCCATAAATGACGCCAAAAATGTCTAGCTAATTAATTAACTTAATTTGTTGAGTATTAAATCATGAATCCGGGGCCATAAGAATAGATATGCAAGCATTGTATGTACACGGACTAGGAAAATAATGTATATCTAACATATGAAAAGAAAACACTTAACTAAAATAGATGAAACTATACTTCTATCGAATCACAAGAAACTTGTTCATTGGGCATCAAAACAAGAAATTGCTTCGCTAACATAGGATATAGTCTTACACTCAAGAAAGTATTGGGTGCTTATGTAAGAAATTATAAGATAAAATACCATTCCCACCTTAAAGTGAGTCCATTCTTGTAATTGCAAAATCAAACTGGAAATGTAAAGAAAAATTAATCTATTCACACTTTGGAAATTGGAAAAGGAATCATTGAGTAAAAAACAAAGAGATTTACAGGCTCAGGTTATGCATCTTACACTAAAATTTATCCAACATTTATCACAACAAAACAAAATAAATTTTAGCATTTATACTCTAATGATATTTATGCTTCCTATAATAAAACAAATTTAATCACTAAACTAAAAGAATGAAGGGAGAATAATAAGAAAAACAAATTTAATCACTAAACTAAAAGAATGAAAGGAGAATAATAAGAAAAACAAATTTAATCACTAAACTAAAAGAATGAAGGGAGAATAATAAGAAAAACAATGATCAATCCACATGCACATACACACTTGCATAAAATTTATATTAAACTCAAAAACTTTTAATCTAAATATGATATTTTAGATGATACAACCGTGGATTTAAAAGTTACTTGGGATTATGGGTCCAAATGTTATATTATTATGAATTGAAACTGCAATGCAACTTTCGAATTTATGTTTAAACCATTTCTCAATAAAATTTAAACGTTCTCTAAAAAAGAAGTTTATAAACCAAAGTGAAATTGCATATAAATAGAGCTATGCTTCATGTATGCTCAAATGATAATATAAAAATGATTACAAGGATATAATGATGGTGCAATTCCCATTCAAATGAAGTCTATTAACAAGTTGTTACAATGAACACAATTAAAGAATAAGAATTCATAAAATTTATTACATAAACCAATTGAAAACAGAGCTTAAGAAAACATAGGAAATCCACAAATCACACTTACAAATATAAGCTAATGATATAGGGAAATGTTAGCCAAATTGGTGGGCCCTCGCAATTAGCGTGTCGTTGCTAAAACAACTACATGATTATAGAAATTTAAATCATGAATTGAACTCTCAGAACATGAACATTTTATTAACCAAACTCAAAGATACAAGTCAATACGATAGATATCGGTCTTACAGTATGAATACTAATGATCTATTTCATAATACATGCTTACTACATTGTTCAAAAACAAGTTTAAATACAAATATTGTTTCCAATTGTGTGCAAAATGACTTCTAGTTAGTTCCTCTTTTCACACATTAGTTTTATCATTTACATGGAGGAAACTGCAACAGGAAATATAATTAAACTTGGAGGATGAAAATATATCTTCAATTCATTTATGAGATATTCTCATGACATTGAATGAATGGTAATATCACTTGATTTTGTCCTTGAGTCGATTTTTGTTGTTGTGCTAATATGGAGAAGAGGGTTGACCATGAACTTTGAATACAAATAGCACCCTTATTTACTCACTCTAGAACCAATGTGAGGATATTAGGAGCACGTTGATGCTATTTTAGAGAGAACCCACGTCAAGGTTTGATCCAGGAGGCTCCCCAGGTCTAGAAAATGCTCAAAAATGAAAGTTCTCAGAATCAGATGAAACCAATTCCATTGTGACCGGCTCGTCATGCTAATTCCAACCATATATTTACTTCCTCAAACAGATGCCATATGCAAGAGTTATCTCACTCTGATCGTTTTCCCAAACAGGTAAAAAGTCAACAGGAAAAAAGTCAATGTTTATGTAGCATTAAGACATGTGGCAGCACGACAGTAGGTTGATTGGGAAGATGATAGTGATCCAATAAAATGTTGACAAGTGGCACATTCTCAGCAAATTAAATGATGCCACGTGGCCCAGGCATGGGCTGCCACGTAACACCCTATCATTTGATAGTTGGTCAAATTTTTTGGAGCTTATGGTATTCGACCCCATGACCTCTTAGTATAGAAATGCCTTGGGAAAGGTCTGATAGCCAACGTGCCTTGGGTGGAGCTTGTTATTACAAGCCTATTTAAAATTATTTAAAGTGCATAAATGGTAGAGAGGAGGCGGAAGGGGGATGGGGATAAGCCCCAGTCTGTGGATTTGCTTGTTACATATAACCACAGCTTAAAGGGCTAGGTGCCACTCAATAACCACTAGTGAGATTTATGCTCTAGACTCGGGGCTATATTGTAATATCCCGAGCCACCCAAAGGCTGAGGCATGCTACCTACAAGCCCGCCCTTGGACTTTTTTGTCTTACTGATACATTTATAAAATTTCAGGATGCATAAAGGAAAAGACTTTAACGGCATGCACAATAGTAGTTAGAAAGCATGCATGGTCTAAAGATTCAATTAAATGATAATTAAATATACACAATGGAATACATTCATACACAGATAATAATATCACAACAGATAGCACTTATCGTTATAAAACAACTACACCAACTGGCCGTAGACCAATGAAGTTCCACCTAGCCATAGACACCACTACTCCAAATCTCAAAAATAGTGTCACCCCTAAGCCAGGGCTATGAATCCACAAGGATGATTCGAGAGTGTACTTGGGTTCCCAAACCATTCATCTCTCAATCTCTCACAGGATTCCCAACACCCACAATAATCCAAGTACCCAAATATCTTCTACCTAGCCTGTACTGCCCTAGAGAATGAACCTCCACCCTTCTCTGCCACACAGTCCCTCAGGCAATCCTTCTCCTTTTTCCAGGGCCTCCAGCATAGCTGGTCCCAAATCTCAATGCTGGAACTCTCAAGACTCGCAGTTGTGAGAAAAATAGGGCACAAGCCAATGCATCTCATACATGCAGGTCCCAAGTCATGGATGGATTGCACCAATGACCATTACAACCAACTATCCCGTGACTAATTCTTAGCATTTCCTTTCCCCTCTTCCAAGACAAGACGCAGGTGAGGATGGATCAATGGATGGGTAAGTGAGTGCATGGAAGGGCATGAGGGAAATAATGGTATGAAATGCAGAAGTGAAGGAGCGTATGAACCAATGACCAACCCCACAATCAGACCAGAGATGGGTTTAAGTATTTTCGTGGGGAATCAAGAACCTCCTAGCCTTCCCCAAGAAGCTCACGTAACCGATCCCCTCCTTTTGAAAAAAATGTTAATTAACATAGGAATAAACATGTATCCCCTCAATCCCCCTCTCTTACGGAATCATAGACCCATATAACTCTAGTCGTTGTCCGTCTAGCAGCCAACAATGTGCTTATTATTAATAATGATCAAAACATTACATTTCATGGGCATACTGGCCATCTATAAATTGTTTGGGCACTTAGGCCTCTCAGCATTGTAACAATACATTATTTAAAATGGGGATTCAAAACCCAGGGTGCTACATCCCCTCCCCCTTATCTTGGCATTGTCCTCAGTGCATATACAAAATAGAGATCAAAATCTCAAATTTATTCAAAAAGATGCGGGTACTCTTCCCGCATGGCATATTCATGCTCCCAGGTAGCATCTTGTTGGCAGCCAATTCACATTTTTCATTATCTCATAAGCTGCCTACACCTATGTCTTGCAAACTTCAAATTTTCGTCGCATTTTTCAAATAAACGAAACTTTCATTTTTTGAGACATTTACACATTTGTCTTCGTGAATTTTTCATGACTGTAAGCATGAAAACCTCTCCTTTCGAGGTCACATTTCGATCACTATTTGAACTGTGATGATCTTTTTATCGATATACCTACTGCACTTACCTTTTTGTTTATCATCATGTGGCTGTAAGGATTTTTGAATTATTCTCATTAGACATTCTCATATTGATTGCTTAACTTGATTTTATTGAATTTATAAGACATTGAGTATTTGGATTTGCATTTTATGACTTGCCTAATCGTTAATCCTGTGAAATGCATAGGGGTTTGATTAAATTTATATATACATATGATGTAATCCCTATGTTAATATTTTCATAATTTATAGGCTAGTCAGCTATATGAATAACATTTTGGCACCATGGTTAAACTATGGATTATACACGTTGGCGCATTTTGACTTGGGTTTTGATTTGTATAGCATAGTGTTGGCACGGATTGGTATTCACCTTTGATTTCATTGCTTGTGCACATGGTTTAATGGTTGAACTATGCTTTGATGGGTATAACAGCTATGTAAAACTCTCAATTGTACAGTTGATATGATAGTTATGCATGCCAGAGATAACCTCCAGCCCCCTCGCACACTTTGCATCAATGCCTACCTCCTTACCAGGGTTATCTTTGTTGATTTTTGGGAAAACCTCTAAACCTACTCTGTTCAAACCCTTGTCCCTTAGCCAAGCTCTCAGTGTGCTATCTCCTAGCTCCTGTAGGGAGAATTCAAACCCCCTGGTGTTCAGAGTTAGTGTTGGTTTCATTATTGCTAGAGAAGACTGCCCCGTAATTGCCCCCAGAGTCACGTTTTTGCGTGAGCGATTCTGGGCAAACAGTGTTGAATCAGATCGAACGGTTGAAAACCCAGAACCTTTTTTAGCCCCTCTACCTTCATAGTTGGCGGTTTCTTCAGAAAGTGAGCCATTACAGAGATATAGCTCTTGTTTTAGAGGTCATTTTTCAGATTTTCTCAATGGGTGAAAGGAACGTATTGGGTTTGTGTGCATTTGCCAGAATGTTTTTCACTTCTCCAGAGTTGTGCTAAAGGATTATTCATATTTTAGTGGTTTGATCGCTTTATCCACGGCAACATACCCTAGAGCTATCTTTTTCTCGAGAATTAAATTAAGTTGATTGAGGAGCAAATTTATTGCCAGTATGTTGTGTTAAATCAATAAATTAGCTTCCCATTTTCCAATCGTCCACTCTGTATGTATGTGGGCATGATCATTGCAACTCTAGGTCTTGGCTTCTCATCAAAATGGCTCCAGCTACACGTTCAGGTGAGAAAAAAATTAAGGACCAGTCTCCAATCAAGGAAATTGCATTAACTGTTCCTACTACAGATGATCCAACTTTACCAGTGATGACTTTCAGGGTGTGGTTTCTAGGAGTAATATCTTGCATTGTATTGGTTGTGGCCAACCAGTTCTTCATCTTTAATTTGAACCCACTAACAATATCAGGATACTCTGCTCAGATATCAATTCTTCCCCTGGGCCATCTCATGGCTGCAACACTGCCTACGAAAAAAATGCGGTTTCCATGCACCAAATGGCACTTTTCACTGAATCCAGGGCCATTCAATATCAAGGAACATGTTCCGATGACCATTTTTTCCAATGCTGGATATGGAAGAATTATGTTACCACTCAGCAGATTGGATGAGGGCTAAAGGGTCTTGGAATCGGTTCATTTGCCTTCGATTGGGTTGTTGTATCATCCTACTTACGAATCCCACTAGCTATGCCCTGGTTTGCTATTACCAACGTAATGGTTGGTTTTATGATCATCATGTATGTAATCATTTCTATTACCTACTGGACAAATATCTACAACGCAAAAGCTTTGTCTTGCAGGTAAGTTTCTCTTGAGGAGGTCTCTTGGTCGAAAACTACAAACTGAAATAGAGTTTTGGGTCTTTTGTGTTTACCTTGAAGTCATTGCAGTTTATCCATAGCCTCATGTGATGTAAAATACAAAAATTGTTGAACCATTCACATCACATTATATGTTTGCATTGGGTATTGCAAGGTTTTTCAGTTGTGTACATTGGGTCCTCCAGGTTTTGGATAGTCGTGGCTACTTGTTGACTGCTTTGAGCCATGACTTGTGGCCATCCATGGTACTTTTGGCAGAAATTGTTCAGACTTTTATGTGGGCAGGCCTCTCTTTTAAAAGTGCTTTAGGTGGGCAATTGGTGTTGTGGCTTCCTTCAGGAGTGATGTGATTTCAATCTAATTGTCTTGCTGAAGCTGCTGGTGTATGCTTTGGATCTGGTGGCAAGATTTTTTCATCCTTAATTCCCTACACTCAATTCTATATGGATTTATTGATATGCAAAACAAATGGATGTAGGATTTTTACCTCTATATGGATGGATTGAGTTGCATTCATACCAAAGATTTATTCGATATTTGTTTTGATTGAAATAGATTCAATTAAGATTTAGTTTGTCCTAAATTAGCATAGAAGTTTTGGTTTGTTGTGATTTAAATGATTTGCTTTGATTTTACTTAGTAATCAAATATTTGTTTTAATATATTTCTGTTAGTTTTAATTGATTTAAAACAGGTATGTTCTCAAATTAGACCAGCTACAGAATCAACTGATTCTGTAGCTAGTCTACAGGATCAGATTTTTACTATTTTATTAACAAAATATCTTTTAAAGTTGTTTATTTTTGCCTCTTTTCAGGTACATATGAATTGCAGTGATCAAATGGGCATGCTGTAACAGTTTAGGAGATATTTTAGATTTGGTTTTGTCTTAGGTTGTTAAGTTTGAATCAGATTTTGGGAATATCTTCCTAGATTTTGTAAAACAATTTGCTATTATTCACAAGGAAGTTTTACCTTGTGGAAAGACTTATATATACCTAGCATTTTTGTAATAATATAATCCTCAGTTGTGGGAAAACAAGGATATAGAATTCTGACACAGACTAGAGCAGAATTGATGTTTTTTCATAGTTTTTTCTTTTCAATATATCAACATTGTGTTTCAAGTTTTGTATATCACTTTGTCTATGGTTTAGTATTACTTTGCTATCTAAATCAAATGCAAATGATATAATTCTATTACTGTTATATATATCTTGTTTCTTCCAAATCAATAAAAGACATAACAATTATTAATTCATTTTATTGAATGATAGCTTTGTCTTCTTCATAAATTGAGTTGTTATATAAGTTTGTTGCATAACAGGTTTCCCTTATTGCATAGATTTATCATCAGAAGATTGTTACGATTTTCTTTTATGTCTTGTTTGTCCTGTAAAACACTTCAAGAAGCAACATAGCTGATTGTTTTCGAGAAGCTTAAGGACTAAACGGTGTGAATTTCTTCCTCCAACCAGCTTAAGAAGTCATCTTACACAGGGCAGACTTGGAGCATTTCCAGGTCAATTAGTTAGTTGTTTATTGTTTTATTAAGTAGTTTGATATAGATAGTAGTTTAATTAGATTTATATTACATTGTTTAATTTCAGTAATATATATTAGATTGTTTAATTTCAGTAGTTTGTATTTATTTTTCATAAAATACAAAAATAAAAAAAGAGATCCATGGTTGTCTTAGGGTAGAGTACATATGATTTTTGCAGGTTTTAATCAAATCTGTGGGTTATCCATAGTGTACATTTGTGAATAAGGAATATTGTAGCTGATAATTAGGTAGTTGATTTGAGTTATTATAATAGTAATTAATGGATCATTAGAATAGTTTATGTTTAGTATATTAGTTCCTTTTCTTTGTTTTATTAGTTTCTAGTTTCCTCTATTTTAGTTAGTTTCTTGTATGTAGTTAGAGTTTAGTTTGTTTTATTCACCTCTAGTTAGATTTCTTAACTCAGATCATTTCTCTCTTTGGTTTTCATAGAAGACCTTAGAGCGGCCAATGGAGCCGTTAAACTCGTCAGGGTGGTCCATTCCAAACAGCTTGGGTTATTTAGACAACCCCGGACCGGTTCCACTCTCCCAGTTGACAGACGGTCAATTTTGCCTGTCAACAAATGGCGCTAGAAGGAGGGAAAACTGACAAGATGGCCTTGTAGGAGCCTTTACTTCAAATTTATTCATTTTCCCTCATGGCTCCCCAAATCACTGTGTTGGAACATGCTTTCAACTTCTCATTACCCGATGTTCCCAATGAGACAGTCTCACGCTTGTCCAAACTCACCTTTGATGGTGAAAGCAATACATCTGCTAAAGAACACCTTAACAAGTTTTGGTGCAAGTGCATCAAACATGACATCTCAGATTTAGGAGTTTTATGCAGATTTTTTTCTTTTACTTTTAGAGGTCGAATCAAACAATGGTTTGAATCCTTTCCAACATGTCACATTTTTTATTGGTTACAATTTGTAGATGAGTTTCTAAATGCTTTTTAAATTTATGATTTTGATCAATTATGTGAAGAATTTCATACTTCGCTAATCAACGACGATCCATCTTCAGAAGGCTTTTTGACAAGAGTCTATCATATCCTTTGTACATTTAATCTCGATGACATGTCATTGGCATTAAATCTCTTCTATGATCCTTCCATCCCTTCCATCAAGTCATGTTCAATCACGAACGAAGAACCAATTGCAAATCCTATCAATCAACTTCAAGAACAATTCTCTTCGCCAGAAGAGAAGCATCCTTCCGATAATGTTGAACAAGCTAGGGAAGTAGAATATGTTGATCAGGCTATTATTGGCAACCAAATCGGTTTTTCCTTTGAATCATTGTATTTTCAGTCTAAGACTAGTATGGAAGAAGATTCATTTTTGGCTCAAGATGAATATTCTCATTCTTGTAACTCATGCTCTAATCAACATTTGAAATCAGTCATTGAAGAACACTTAATTAACGAAAATCTTCTTGAATGTTCTAGTACTCCTATGAAACTGATTAGAGAAGAAGTTACGCAAATAGAAGAAGAAACTTTAAACCTTCATCCTCAAACTTCACTTTGTTCATAGGAAAGACTAGATGCTTGTCACATAAATTTTGAATTATCTGTCACACAAAAGGCAAATCCAGATGATCATATTATGTTGAGGAATTTGTCACTAAATCAGAGTAAGGGTTTTAAAGAAAGTGAAGAGAACTGTCTCGAGAGTACCATTGTTGATTATCATAGTTCAAGAGACTCTTTTTATCTGCTTATTTCTCATTCCTTTTATTATTTATATCCTGATCTATTCCTAGATTCTGGTGGACTTGACATCTTACCTACAACATCCTACTCTTTTCCACCACAATCACATCCTTTCGATATGCTAAATTTTGGTGAAATTAATTCCGAACCTAACATTGATAAACTTGGATTTGATGCTTGTTCACTTTCATCACTCACATGGGAAGAGGACATGTTGAAAGATGATTTTACACAGTTTCTTGTTGAAAAGGACAGTGCATTACATATTATGGAAGTCAAATATTCCAAGTTGCACATTCGTTCTTTAATTAGCTCGAATCTTAATGTTTATGATTCACATTTTGAAATGATCAATCTTATCGAAGGAAACATTCAAACCAATGATCCAATTGATTGCACGAATCCTCCTATAATGAGCTTTCCATTGATATATTTGTTTCATCAAAGTCATAGTTTTCATCCCCATTTTTGTGACAGGATCTTAGAGTGGCTTGAATATTCATATGTGAAAAAATTTCATAATGAAGATAAAGTTGCGCTTGCTTTCTTTTTACCCAAGTATCTTGGAAGTAGGCGTGACATATTTCTTTTAGATCCTCCATGTGAAGAAATCAATGAGTACTTAGAGAACTGTCAGGAGGATGGGGCATTTCAGCCTTGGCTGATGGTTATTCCATTT
>ML778582.1:373346-427672 GCA_009831015.1 Picea engelmannii
TGGTGGTATAACACTTCCTTTCACACTGCAACAAAAATGACACCATTTATGACACTTTATGGATACCACCCTCCTTCCATCACTTCTTCTCTAAAAGAAAAATCTAAGGTTCAAGCAGTGGAAGATCACATCGAGAATCAACATCAAGTTCTCCAAATCTTAAAGTACAACCTAACCATGGCACAAAATCACATGAAGCAACAAGTAGATCAACATCATAGTGAAAGAAGTTTTGAAGTAGGGGATTGGGTATTTTTAAGACTACAACCATACAAACAGATGTCCCTCAAGCAAGACAAGAAGGATAATAAATTATCACCAAAGTACTATGGCCCTTATAAGGTGTTGCAAAAGATTGGTACTATGGCATACACATTGGATTTGCCTGCATCTTCACGAGTACACCCAGTTTTCCATGTTTCATGCTTAAATAAGGTTATAGGTGACAAGATCCCAGTTCAAATTATATTGCCAGAACTTGACGAGGAAGGAAAAATCATATTGGAGCCTGAAGCCATCACTGACACAAGAATTCACCAGCTGAGGAATAGATCCATTTCAGAGTATCTCATTAAATGGAGGAAACTGCTCGCTGAAGATTCCACTTGGGAAGATGAGTCTTTTATACAGAAGCATCCAGAGTTACTCAAGCATTGCAGACAACACTTGTCTCAAGGAGAGGGGCATTTTAAGCCCTAATATTGGCTCATTACCACTTAATTGGGGCATATTATATTAGTAATGTTATTTTATTTATGTCGGCTTTAGGCCATTAGTTGTAATTATACCTCCTAGTGTCCTATATATACCAAGGAGAAATTTTCATTTTGAATCATCTTGTACTTGAACATTTAAGTGGGGTAAAAGGAGGTTGCCCCCTTGAAGAGGCTTATTATCTGAAATTATCTTTTTTTCAAGGCATTGAGTACTTTTTTTGAGGATTTTCTATGCTATATTGATATTTGGTTCTTAATAGACCATGTCTGGGCACTTCAGGAGCACACAACGAAAAGTGTGCTAAACCAATTCATTCATGTTATCACATGTGTTGATTTTCCACAATCGTTTCCCCAATTTGAGTATATGTTTGGGGAAGAATTTCAAGAACAATTGGACCCATCCATTTTGTCTTAGACATCTTTCATCTTCGAGATAGATGATTTTTCCATGTCTTATACCATGCCATACGAGATTAGCCCAGGAAAATTTCTACATATAAAATATGGGATAGATACGGACCGACAAAAATAGTTAGTAAGTATCCTTAAATAAAAAACAGGAGCATTCACATGGGAATACACTGACATGAAGGGTATACACCCTAACACATGCATCCATCACATATATACCCAAGGGGAAGTGACACCTGTTAGGAAACCCCAGAGAAGGATGAACCCAAAACTCAAAGATATAGTAAAAGACAAGATCCAAAAGTTATTAAATGTTGGATTTATTTATCCCATCTCCGACAGTAAGTGGGTGTCCCTGCTTGTAGTGGTTCCAAAGAAAGTGACTGGGAAATGGAGAATTTGTGTTGATTTTCAGGAGCTCAATAAATCCACTCTGAAGGATTAATTTCCTCTTCCTTTTATCGACCAAGTTTTGGATAACCTGTCTGGAAAGAAGTATTTCTCCTTTTTATATGGGTACAATCGATGCAATCAAATTTTCATAGCACCCGAGGACTAGGACACGAACAAATTTACTTGTCCTTGGGGAACCTATGCCTATAGGGTCTTTCCATTTGGATTGTGTAATGCTCCTGCCACATTTCAACGAGGAGTACTAGGGATATTTGTTGATTGCATTCATGATTTTGTGGAGGTATACATGGATAACTCCACAGCATATGGAAATACTTACCAGGAAGCCTTAGATAACTTTAAAAAAGTCCTTATCAGATGCCAAGAAATGAACCTGTCTTTAAGTCATGAAAAATGTAAAATGTTGTTGACTGAAGAAGTGGTTCTAGGAAATCATGTTTCATCGAAAGGAATTAAATTCGATCCTACAAAGATTGAAGTCATCATCATAATTCCACACCCCAAGACTTAGAAAGAGGTGAGAATATTTCTTGGACATGTCGGATATTACCAATGATTCATTGAAATTTTCACAAAGATTGTTGCACCCATGTTTGGATTGCTAATAAAAGATGTTGTTTTTGTTTGGACTGAGCAGTGCCAAATTGCCTTTGAAACCCTGAAAGATAGGTTGTTTGTGGCACCATTTCTTAGAGGGCCCAATTGGTCTCTCCCATTTCATATATCCAATGATGCCTATGACACTGCAATAGGAGGGGTATTACAGTAGAAAGAAGACATGCAACCCTATGCCATTTATTTTGTCAGAAAGAACTTGTCCCCTACCAAATTAAATTACCTAGTTACTGAGAAGGAAATCTTCACAATAGTTCATGCTATCAATAAGTTTCACCATTAAATTACAGGTTATGAAGTATTTGTACATACATATCATTCCTCCATTAGATTTCTCATGAATAAACCCATAACTAATGGCTGAGTGACTATGTGGCTCTTGTTATTGCAAGAGTTTAATATAACCATGCTTTACCAACCCGTAAAGGAGAATGTGGTAGTTGATTTTCTTTCATGAATAACAAACAAGGATGATGATATTTCTATAGATGATAGTTTCCAAGACAAGAAACTTTTTTCCCTTTCTGTCAATACCCCATGGTTTGCGGATATGGAAAACTATTTGGCTAATAGGAAGTTATTGTCTCATTTGTCACTTCATGAAAAACATAGAATTATCACGCAAAGTGTCAATTACTCTTGGGCTGGCCATGACCTTTTTCATACAGGTCCTGATTTGACTATTCATAGATGTGTCGGAGAAGATGAGATACCAGAAATACTACGAAGCTGTCATGATGGACCATGTGGTGGCCACTTTTCTGACAAACGTACAACATATAAGGTGTTACATTCATGTTACTATTGGCCTAGTATCTTCAAGGATGCTACCAAGTATGTGAGGAGTTGCAATAGTTGTCAAATAATAGGAAGACCCATGTCATTTGACGAAATTCCCTTGTGTGCCCAAGTTATGATAGAACCTTTTGAGAAATAGGCCCTTGACTTTGTAGGACCAATTTCACCCATGTCTCGTAAGAAAAACTATATTTTTCTTTTTACAGATTATGTCAGCAAGTGGGTAGAGGCAAAATCCCTATTTAGGGCTACCGAAAAATCTGTTGTCAAGTTTATCTATGAAGACATGTTTACTCGCTTTAGTGTCCCTCGTGAAATTTTTACAGACAAAGGAATTCAATTCACTTCAAGCTGATGAGAGAGCTAATAGAGAAATATGGGATTAAACACTGTAAATATTCTCCATACCACCCACAAGATAATGGTTAGTTAGAATCTACAAAAACTATTTTGGAATCTATCACCGGGATTATGATAGGCTTCTAGAGGCTCTTTGGGAATATTTGACCACCTGGAGAAACACCATCGGACATACCCCTTATGAGCTAATTTATGGGAAACAGGTACTTCTACTGATAGAATTTCAAGTAAGGACCTTCCGCATTGTTGTAGAATTGGGATTAAACTTAGATGAGGCTCAAAAGCAATGAACCCTATAATTGAATGAGTTGTATGAGATCAGGCAAGATGCCACCCAATGAACAATGTTAGTCCAAAACCAGAGGAGTAAGTGGCATGACAAGTTTATTAAGAAGAAACACTTCCAAGCTAGTGATTGGGCTTTGTTGTTTGATTCCCAATTTAAAACCTTCAAACGAAAACTCACCACCTGATGGTTGGGTCCTTACGAGGTAGTAACTATATATGAAAATGGAGCTATAAAAATCAAAACAATTGATGATGGACAAGCCTCGTTTGTAGTAAATGTACACCGACTCAAATTTTATCATAAGCTCATTTCCAAAGAAGACTTTCTACAGGTCATGACAACTAACAAGGCATTGGCCGTAGTAGATGGGGATGACCCCCCTTGTTCTTGAATGTTTTCTGAATTTTTCTACTGTACATATGTAAATAATTTTGAATTTTGTTGATAAGAAATTCTATAGATTTTTGTAGGTATTTATCTCACCAGGAGTAGACAGTTCAAGGAAATATAAAAGAAGGATTTTTCTTCAAAAAATTGCTATACTTGAGCCTTGTTGTCTTCTAAGCATCAAATGAATATTGACTTGCTGTAATTAGCTAGATTTTTGCAAAGATTTACATCTTCTCTTTTTCTTAAGGAATTTTAAAAAGCAGTTGCTCTTGAAAATCTTCACCACTATATAAGGAAGTGATATTGTAACAATCAAGCTTAGAGGTCTCTTGTATAGTTTCCCCAAGAAACCTGAGTAAATGAGTAAAGTATATTTATTAAAAAGTAGCAAGGAGGTCTGATTAGCGGTTAGTCATGGAAACATCACAATAACTTACAAAAGAAGAAAGTGAGTTGAGCCTAGAGATACCTTTCTGTTCTTTCTCAATGGTACCATCCACTACACACTAAATAGCTTGATTATATCATATCTTTATATAGGCCACATTCGCTTAAGTACCCCTTACATCAGGATAATCACTAAGGAATATAACAGAAAGTCATCCTCTAACATAAATAACATCCCAATTGACAAAAAAAATAAAAAAAAAATTGGAGTTGTCCCCCCATCTTCTTTCACAAAGAAATCTTATACTAAAATCTTAAAAGATGGAGGGCTAGTTTCTGAGGGAGTAAGAGGCTAACCCATCGGGATACTGAACATGTCTGCTAGTAGTGGGTACCAGCCTATGGTATGACTAGGTAAACAAACCAGAGTACTGAATAGGCTTGCTGGAAGCGGGGAATTCTACCTAGCGAGGATGGTAATCTGACAAAAATAAATAATAAATTTAAAATTGTCCAGATGTAAGACATTACTTGTAGACAAAGCTAACATGAAGTATGTATGGTTAAGTTAAGGTTAGTGAACTCCACAAAATTTCCATTGGGAACTAACTTTGAGACTATCTTGAAACTCTCTTTCCTACCTCTTCTTATCTATATGTAGGATGTTCTATCCTATAGGTGGGGCCATCTTCTAACCGTCTCGTCAGACCAATCTGTGAAATTTATATCTACACTTAACAAGCTATAAATCTTTGGATATTGGGAGAACAGATTGGTTTCCTATATTTTTTATTGTGAGGTGTCACAATACTTAGGTGTGGGGGAGGGGTTCATGAGTTCACAAATGATGATTTCCTAGAAAAGTAAATATTTGTAAAAATTTATGTATTGTTTTCATGATACAGGTTATTACATCAGAAGCCATTTTATTTTTCTTCGAAATGGTGATTCCATGTGTGTTATAAATTACTGTACATATCCTTAACACACCACTTTATTGGTTTATTTTCGTTACAGGTTGTTCATTGTAGGATTTAAATTACATGCCTTTTGCGAGTGGATTGAGTAAGCATGGTGGAAAAATCAACAATAATAGAATACTCTGCCTATGCTCTTAATCACTATGACTGTCAAAACCATTCCAAGATTGCAGGCTATACATTACAGGAGGTAAAAATGCATTTAGAACAGAGGTGCCACATGGAGCGTCATATGAAGTGACATATTAGGTGTCATATGAAGTGTCGTATGAGGTGCTGAATGAAGTTCCATATGAAAATATACAATAGTAACTGTCCACAATTTCAGGTAACTAGGAATTAATGGAATTTAGTTGGATTAGTTCATGGCAATCAAGATAGAATGATGCAAACCTTAGACATTTTTTTTATGATCAAATGTCCAATTCAAAATACTTGGACATTGATCTAACTTTGTATCATTATGATTACCTCCAAAAGCATGCCTTCAAATTCAAAATCACTCACACATGGAAACTCGTCCATGCATGTGTGAAACCAATTCCACCCTAGGTGCACTCATAAATGGAATTGGGTTATCCCATTATTCCTCACACTCACCTCTACTCATTTGCATTCTCCCCTGTGTTTTAAACACCCTCAGCCTCTATTCATTCCATTCCCCTGTTTCAATTGTGCTCGACCTCTGTTTAAATTGTACCATCCCTTGGCCCAATCGCACCTATCCTCTATGAATTTCTCCTTATGTCCATTCCTTCACACCATCATGATGCCCAAACAGTATGAATCATCTTCCTACGCAGAACGTTTTTCCATCCCTGAGTTTGCACAGTGCATGGAAGTATTTTTGTGTGCAGGCTGGGGGTCATTTTTGTCCCACTTGTAGGGCCACTACGATGCCATCTCAATGCAATTTTGACTTGGTTTTGATGGGAAGACAAAGCACTTGGGGTCTCTCACCTTTGGGGTCTCGGATGAATCCATAGCCATAGCCACGAAGCTTCCAAGAGTGGGGGATAGATGGTTTAAAAACCACTGATTGTTGCGATCAAGCTATAACAGGGTTTTTAAACCAGAATTCCAGAACATCTTCGGAGCTAAAGGATACTGTAAGGAGTGGATAAAAGAGGATCTAATCAACCTCTCATAGTCATCATCAGGTTGATCACATGTGAGGTAGATATTCCACCTTTAAAGCCTGTCACTTTCGATTGTAAGCTCACTTTCAGTTCAATAAACCATTGAATTTTCCCTTCTACTTTTTAAAGAGCTTGGAGAAGATGTCCTCTCAGGTGAGGAAGAATGTAACCAACCCCAAAAACAACCTCTTTCACCATGGCCTGATCAAAATACTTGTTTTATCTGAATTAGAAAAACAAGGGAAAACTTGGGATGAATTCATTTATCAATTTGCAAATCCTCACTTGACAATCAAGACTAGAAAAAAGACATTGGATCTAAGGACTATTTCTCCATCCAAACCCCACTCTCTAAAAACTCGAAACCCTCCTACACAAGACATTTCTTTACAAGAAAAAAATTCAAGAATCTTGTTGATATACCTGCATCCTCATCATAAAAAAAGACCAAGAAGACTATTGTTAGTCTCCATACGCCTTCAATATCTCTTGATCCTACACCCAAAAAACTACAAGAAGTAATTCAACAAGACTTTCCTACAATTCCCACAATTAAGAAAGAAGATAATCGATTTAATAGAGGACCATTTTGAAGGAGTACTCAGAGCACAAGAGAAAAACCTTATACAAAATTGTTGACTACTTTAGACCCTATCCAAGTATCCTTCAATCTCGAGAGTCCTCACAAAAGACTTAGGGAAGTCTCCGTAGGCAAATTGAAGCCTCAAAGAAAGAAAAAATATGAACCTACTTCTCCTCATCAACCACCTATTACTACTACCTCACAGATGCCTACCCAAGATCATAAGACCGATAGACATTATACATCTTTCAAAGGATCTAAGCCCTCCTCCGAGATATTTGATCTTTCTCTAGCCATTGAGAAATTACAACAAGAGAATTTTCAACTGCTGCAATAATTGGAAGATAGTAAGACTTGGACACACATTTTCACCATGATAATTCAATCCTCCAAGAAAAGGTGAATTCCCTTCAAAGGTTGATTGACGAGATGACAAAAACCAATCGCAACCTCAGGGCACAATTGAAGAAACACAAGAGTCACAAGACAAAATATTCATGGCAAGAAGGAGAAGCTTCTAAAGTTGATCCTTCTTAGCAAGCTTACTCATGAGGGGAAATTCCTTTTTACTTGTAGTGGGACCTAGAAAATATTAGGTGTGGGGGTAATGTTGGGCCCGTGATATGGTTAATTTAATGATGATGATTAGATCCTTTTTGGACAATATTGTATGTGCATTTTCCTATTTTGAAGAGTTTTGAAGAGTTTTTTGTATTAAATCATCGTGGCTCATACCAGGTATGTATGATTTATTTTTTATGATGGTTTGAGTATAATTCAACATATTTTAATGATTCCAAGAAGCTAATATGTGATTTGTTTGTCACAGGGAAAAATCACAAGTTGTTTTTGCATCGGATACTTCATCCGACACTATTACGGGAAATGAACTTAAATCCTAATTTTTGGGATGATGCATTTGAATAAGAAAAATATGGCACATGGGTTTGTGTGTAATATGCCCAATCAACTCCCATGTGGGCCCTTTCCTGAAATTCTGAATGGATTGAGAGAAGTTCATGGTTTTCAATTCGTCATCTGGTACTCCATCTGGCACTCCTTCCTTCACTAAAACCATGGGTGAGTTGGTGGTTATCATATCAGCAACCAGTGATGGGCGAATCAGAGACATCGGTTTTGGTTGTGCTCATGGCCTCCAACTACTGATCTTTTGACAACTTGGATTGGGTTGTTATGCTGGGAATTTATTGGTTCACTTTGTTTCTAGAAGCCACCGATGGTTAAGACACATTAATTGTAATTTATTGTTTTTAGAGGATGTCGACCCTTCTACTGGTCGACCTCTCAGCTTGTAAACTCTATAAATACCACATTAGTGGTCAGAAAAATAGTTAGAAGAGAGAAAAGGATAGTTCAGCTCTGTTTTTCCATTTTCAGGCATATTTTGCTAAAACTATGTAAAACTACATTTTTCATTTTAATGTTGAATTCGTGTTGTTGAGTTCATGATTTATCGTTGAGGAGTAGCCACGACCTGTTGGGGGGCCCACCAATAGTTTGGGTGAATATTTAGTTAGTTTTCTTGTGAATTCGAGTAGTGTAATAGTCATTTCCTTTATTTCCTGTATATGAGTTTTATTGCGTTTATTTAATGTATAAATCACTGTTCATAATTTAATTACTTTAGTTTAGTTTTGCAGGTTATTATGGAGGCTAGTGTTAGTATTCAATGATCTTTTAGTTGATAGGAAATGAACTTGCAAGTTCTTAGCTACTAACCCTGTGTATAATTAGATGATAGTTAGATTTTTCATATCCTGAAATAGAGTTTAAAAATAGAGTTAAAACATAGTAGTTAGTTTATGGTTTCTTTGACAAGCTTCGGTGGATGGATAGTTGTTAGTTTTATTTTTCATTTTCAGTTTGCTTATCTAATTGTTGTTTAGTTTTTCTTATCTAATTGTTAGTTAGTTTTCTTATTTAATTTCTTGTCATATGATGAAATAGAAATCATATTTAATTTATGTTTTATGAGTACTTTCCATTTGCAATTTAATTTGTTAAAATAGAATTAGTTTAGTTTACTTCATGCAATTTCTTTTTCTAGATCTAGGTTGCAATTTTAATTCAAAGTTGATTATTGAGTTTAGTTTTGAGTTATGAATCTAAGTAGTATGAATTTGCTTAATTAGTATAGAATGCAATTGAATTTCATACAATAGTGTTTTTATATTGTTGATGATTAATGCATAGATTGAATAATCACATGGATATGCAGGGTAGTTGATGTTTCTTCTATAATGGGTATGTTTTCATTGGATTGTCTAATTCACACTTTTCACTTTGCTATCGAAGTTAATACTGAGTTTATCCCTCTTGATTTATAGTTAACTATTAAATGCCATCGTGATATTATAAGACACCGAAGACATTGCCATGAACACTATATTTGAGTTTTCTTGCTTTTGTAGATTAGAGAATAGTCTTCTTGCTTTGGTAGATTAAAGAATAGTCTTCTTGCTTTGGTAGATTAAATAATAGTTTTATTTTTGTAGATTAAAGAGTAGTTATTGATTACTTTTATTGTCATGATGCTTTGAATTTAGTAGATTAATATTTCCTTTCATAAATTAGAAGTAATTATGGAGTTTAATTTAAGAATATAGTTCACTCGCTTATTAGTTTGATTAGTTGCTTATTGAGTAATTTTGATTAGTTTACTTGCTGTAGAAGTTATCATAGGTTAGTTAGTTGTTTGATTTCTTATTTACTTTCTTTGATAGGGTAGTTACTTGTCCATTTACTTGCTTTAATAAGATAGTTTCTTATTGAATTTGAGTAGGTTAATTAAAGTAGTTTGTTGTTGTTATTTCTTATTAGGTAGATTGAATAGATAGCTTGTGTTTGCTTATTGTCATGATTAAGTTAGTTTTCTTTAAGTAGGGGTTTCATTTTATTTTTTAGGACTATCCATCAATCCTTTGTTCAAAAATTACTTAGGATAAATAGTTTAAAGTTTCTTAGTAGGATTTGATCCTTAATAGTCTTTGCTTGAATATATTAGTTCTCAAATAGCACATTTCCTTAGTTAGACTATACTACCTCTAGCCTTACTGCCTTGGCACATATGGTGCTACAACTCTAAGTTTACTTACCCTGGGTTGAAAATTTAATTGAGGGTTTTTAGTGTTTTTTAGTGCATATAGAACACCCATTAGCTACCATCTTTGTACAACTACCCAATTTCAAAGAGATTTTCTTGGTCTTCACTTTCAAAAGTACATGGTCCCCTACTTTAAATTATATAGTTGTCATGTTCTTGTTTGCATAAACTTTCTATCTATCCTAAGCTACCTTTAAATTCCGCTTGATCTTAACCACCTGGTCTTCCATGTCCCTGAGCAACTCCGACCCAAGTACCACTCTATCTACTGGGTTGTCCCATCTTATTGGAGTATCACATTTCCTACCGTACATGGCTTCAAATGGTTTCATTCTCAATGAAGCTTGATACCCATCATTATATGAAAAATCAACCAAGTGTAAGTAATCTTCCCACTTAGATGGATTATCCATCACATACTTTCTCAGTGTGTATTCAATTATTCTATTGACCCTCTCTATTTTCCCATATGTCTAGGGATGATATGTTGTGCTAAAGTTTATATTTGTGCCAAATACTTTAAAAAATCCCCTCCAGAAATTGGAGGTAAACTTTGTATCTCTGTCCGAGACAATTGTCTTAGGTATCCCATGCAACCTAGCAATTTCCTTCATGAAAATTTCTGCAATATTAGTTGTTGTATGTGTTGTCTTCACAGTTACAAAATGAGTAGCCTTTGTTAATTTGTAAACCACCACCATGATTGAATCATGTTGCTTATTCGTTCTGGGTAATCCTGTGATGAAATCCATGGTGATCACTTCCCATTTCTTCTCTAGGATTGGCAATGGTTGCAACAACCCCACTGGGTGCCTATGTTTAGCCTTCACCTTCTGACATTCCATACACTGAGCGATGTAATAAACAACATCATTCTTCATTCTGGGCCAAAAGAACTGGCTTCTTACTGTTGTAATCATTTTATGGTAATCAGGATGTCAAGCATAAGGAACATCATGCATTTCCTTCAGTACCAAATTCCTCAGTTCTCCAGAACTAGGAACATAGATTCTATTTTTGTCCATGAGTAATCTGTCTTCCTTTATCTCATACTCCTTTATTTTCTATTGTACCTCTCCTTGTTTTAAGCTTTCCTTTACCTATAGGTAATGCTATTCTGTAACAAGACCATCCAAAATTCTTCTCTTCAAGTCTGACTAATGCATAGTGAGAATAGTAGCATGCATGGTATGCACTCTTCTACTAAGTGCATCGGAAAATTTATTCTCCTTTCCCTTGATATGCTTGATATCAAATTCATATTCACTTAAAAATTCCAGCCATCTTGTTTTCCTGAAATTCAATGTTGGTTGTTCAAAAATATACTTTAGGCCAATGTGGTCTGTCCTTAATTCGAATTTCTTCCCCATGAGATAATGCCTCCACATTCTCAAGGCGTGAACAATGGAAGCAAGTTCCAAGTCATGTGTGGCATAGTTCCTCTCATGTTCCTTAATCTTTCTAGACTCATATCCAATGACATGTCCATTTTACGTGAGGACTCCCCCAAGTACTTCCTTACATGCATCTGTACATACCACAAAACTTTCATTTGGGTCAGCAATCTTTAACACAAGTACACTAGTAAGTAATTCCTTCAACAGATTAAAATTATTTCCACACTTGAGTGTCCATTCAAATTTAATTCCCTTCTTTTGTAAAGAAGTGATGGGATGTGAAACCTTAGAGAACCCTACTATGAACCTTCTATAGTAGCCAGCTAATCCCATAAAACATCTAACGTCTGACACATT
Organism: Picea engelmannii; assembly: GCA_009831015.1. Taxonomy (NCBI): domain Eukaryota; kingdom Viridiplantae; phylum Streptophyta; class Pinopsida; order Pinales; family Pinaceae; genus Picea; species Picea engelmannii. The sequence goes on from ML778582.1 coordinate 385,310, forward strand.
ATTGGGTGTTGGCCATCCTCTAATGGCTTCGATATTCTCTGGATCTATTGATATGCCCTACTTTGAAATAATGTGTCCCAAGTAATGGATATTCTTTTGATAAAAAGAACACTTAATCAACTTGGTATACAACTGATGTTCTCTTAGTACTTGCAATACCATTCTTAAGTGATGTTCATGCTCCTCTTCAGATTTAGAATAGATAAGTATGTCATCCAGGAATACTATGACAAACTTATCCAAATAATTTCGAAATATGCCATTCATTAAGCACATGAATACAGTTGGTGCATTGGTCAGTCCAAATGGCACCACTACAAATTCATAATTCCCATACCTGGTCCTAAAGGTTGTATTATGCATGTCTTCTTCTTTGATTCTTACCTGATGGTATCCTGCCCTCGGGTCAATCTTTGAAAATATCTTTGCTCCTCTTAGCTGATCAAAGAGGTGATCAATTTGGGGTAGAGGATACTTGTTCTTTATAGTGTACTTGTTCAGTTGTTGAAAGTCAATACATAGCCTCAAGCTTCCATCCTTCTTTTTGAAAAAAAGTATTGGTGCTCCCCAAGGTGAAACACTTGGACGTATGTACCCTTTCTTCAACAATTCCTCCAACTACATTTGTAATTCTTTTAACTCTAGTGTGCTCATTCTGTAAGGTGTTTTTGACACCAGGGTAGCTCCTGGCACTAAATCAATTGAGAAATATATCTCCCTCCTTGGTGGGAATCCTTGTATTTCTTGGAATACATCTTCAAATTCCCATAGCACCGATAATCTTCAAGTCTTGACCCCTTTGAATTATCTGGCTCTTCCACATGAGTTGCATACAATTGACATCCTTTCCTAAAACATATTTTTATATATAAGGCTGAAATCTCCCTTATAGAGATGGGTCTTGGGAATCCTTTCACAATTCTCTGTTTTCTTGTTATGAAAATCTAGGATAGCATGATGCTTTTCCAACCAATCCATTCCAATCAGAATATCATAATACCCTAATGGTATGATATTTATATCCATACTAGTATTCACGCCATTAAGACTTATGGAACAAATTCTAACCATATCATGGATTCTTCTTTTGGTTCCAGTGGCTAACCAAACCAAACTTGCTTTTCCAAGTTTACTTTTCTCCAAATGTAATCTATCCACTATCTTAGGATCAATGTAGCAATGACTTGCTCCTGAATCAATCAAAATAGAAACATGTTGATTTATGATCTTACCTCCCACCTCGATCATATTGGACTGGTACTCTGCTTGTCGATCATTTAAATTTGCATAGATTCTTCCCATATCTTCGACTATTGTAGCCTATTATATGTTGTGCACAATATTCACTCTACCCTTTTTGTGTGAGAAATCCTTGTATAGGTGATCTTCCTTGCATCCCCAACATTGGATTTGTGGTCTTCCCCTTTTTCCCAAGGAATCTTCCTTCTTGAAATGTCCCTTAGCAAAATGATCTTGACGATTTCTATTAGGCTCATTCCTATTGAAGGAAGGTTTGAATCCTTTCCTCCTCTAATCAGACTTCGTATTTTTCTTGTCCTTCGAAGATTTCTGCAGAGATTCGCTTCTATGGCCTTTCTCATATAGATATTTATCCTTCCTGATGGCATTAGTCAAGGTCTTGGGCTCATCATACTTGATCTTTTCCTTATAAAAGGCTAGAAGTCCACTTAGAAATATTTGTTTTTTCACTTTCTCATGACGAATGAACCTGACATACTTTAACAATCCCAATAACTTCTTCTCATACTCTGTCATAGTCATGCTTCCCAATCGGAGTTCAAAGAACTCCTGCATTTTATTTTCATAGAAATGATCTTAGAGGTACTCCTTCTGGAAGTACTTCTTGAAATGCTTCTAAGTGATCCTAATTTCATTAACATGTTCCACTTACTTCAGTTGGTCCCACCACATTGCAGCTTTCCTTTGTAAATGGTAGGTGGAAATATTGGCTTCCAGGTTGGACGAATAGTTATGCAACTGAAAATATCTCATGAGCCCAAGCAAACATGCTTCAACAACATCTTCCCTTTGTCTTTCACCCTCAAAGGAAGGTGGCTTGAGCTTCTTCAGCTCTCCTTGCAAACTATCTACTTCTTGTTTCCTTCTTTGGTGTATGACATGAGACACCTATGGACTGCTTACAGAATCATTCGATGCATAAAACATTCTTTCTGAGTAAGGAGGTGAGTGGTGTCCATGATCTCTACTAGCACTTCTGGAATAACCAGCTCTTCCATGATCATCCCTTCTTTCATGACACCTCCCTTATTCCTCTTGTCTTGAGTTTGATCCCTTCTTCATTTGTCTTTGTAACTGATTTAAGATCTGCAACACTCAAGCATTTATCTGACTTTTCTCTCTCATCAGTCTCTCGTTTTATGCTTTGTATCTCTGCACTTCCATATTCAGGGTTCTTACCGTTTCTATTAAATTTTCCTCCTCTTCCTTTCCCTTGCATCCATTGGACTCTGTCTCTACATTACCAACTTTGGTATTCTGGCCTTTATCCTCCTTATCATGACTGGAGGCTCCCTCGACTTCTTCCATTTCCTCAATACGCATCCTGAGTTGAGGTGTTTAAACCCCTCAATTTTGTAAAATGTGCAAGTGACCATTTTGTTAGAATTATGCATATGATAAACAAAAATGCCAAACCATGCTACATGTCTCTTTATTTTTTTTGTTCATGGAGATCATATCCTAATTCTCCGAAAATAATAGTGTCCTATTATCCTTGGCCGACACAGAATTTCATCCTGCACAGGAGCTTCCTTCAAACCACCTTCCCATGTGACCATGACTAGAAATCATGGCTAAATCCTTCCTTAGCACTTTTATGTCTTGAAGACAACCAATTTAGACCTTATCCCTCCTTCCCTCAGCTCTTAATATGCATATGACCATGTCCATGACCCTATGCTTAGCTGAAAAGTGCTTGTCCAAAGCTTCGAGACTTCAGAACTTTCAACCATGACTAGATCAATAATCCTCATCCTCTTTCACAATCAATGATTGAGATCCACTTCAGGACTCCATGCTTCGAGAGTCTCAACTTTCCTCGCTTGCCTCCACCCGGAATGATTTTACCTGGAGTTCATGATCTATCGATGAGTGTCCTCCCAAATATCACCGACTGTGAATCGCTTCGGCTCTTCGTACTTAGGAAGTTTCAAAAATTTCCTCCTACACTTTCTCCCAGAGTGATTTCACCCGAAGTCAACGATCCTTCAACGTTCATCTTCTGGAATCAATGATCTATATGTCCTTCGACATTTGGGCATTCGGTAGTTTTCAACCCAATGCAACATGTCACATATTTCCCCTCTAGAGTGCCCAATCACTGGACTGCACAATCTATCACCACGAGGAGAAATATTGGAAGAGGACACGTGGCCCAATTAGGAGGGTGACACATGTCACGTTATAACTAACATTTCAATACTTCAAATTCCTGAAAATTACTGACACATGGAACACATCCCATGTATCCATGTCATCTTAGGTGACGTCTGTAAGCCACGTCACTTCAGGAATTCCAGGATCCACATCACCTCTAGGTGACATCATTGTGCCCCATCACTTCAACTCTTCGGGCTTTGGGACTTTGGGAGTTTCCATACTAGCACACTTCCAATTCTCCCAAACTCTGAATTCTCGAACTTGCCAATCTTTCTCCATATGTCCTCCTAGATTGGATGACTAAGATTCGCTTCGGATATTCAATCGGAGTCCACGGATTTGCACCATGTGTCCTCCTTAATCTGACAGTTGAGGCTCACTTCAGGTCTTCGAACTTTGGAAATCTCAAATTTCAAAACTTATCTAGCCCCATTGGCTTTTATCTGAAGCCCTGGATTTGGTGACGCATGGCTCTCGGCAAATCAATGGCTGAGATCCTTTCAGATCTTCAAGTTTCATAAATCTCAAACTTCAAACCTCCTCGAAGTACATGGGATTCTGCTATGTGTCCCCTTGAATCAGACGATTGAGGTTTACTTCAGGCCTTCACCTGAAATACATAGATTTATGCCACGTCTCTTCTAGATTAGATGGAACAAATTCACCTCAGATGATCCAACGCTTGAGATTTACTTCATATATCCCACTCTTCGGGCTTCGAGAGTTTCAAATATCAACTGAAAAACCTCTCGAACAGATTTCTCTGGAGTTACTGATCTACTGACATGTACCTCTTGGTGATCGATGGTTAGGATCTACTTTGGTTATTTCACCTCCTCCTCATCCACAACTTATAGAGTTGTGAATCTCACACCACCTATCTCTCCTTGATGATGGACAACCCAAAACTACTTCATCTATATGGAGTTTCAATGTGTGAGAACTAGAAAGTCACATCACTACATGACTTTCAATTTGTCGGGGAACGCATCGATGGTTTGGAGTAACCCTCTTTTCACCTCGTAATTCTCTTGATGATGAAACATAATCCCTTGGTGAAACCGTGGTTTGGATTGTAGGACCTCCTTGGAAAATTATGTTCTGTGCAATTTGGCTCCTTACAATGCATCATGTTCGTTGATCTCACTCTCCAATGGGATCTGACGGTTGTGACCTTAGCCCTTTCTTCCTTTTCATCGAACGACCCTTGTTCACCTATCCTCCGATCCAACAATCTCGAATCTCTCCTGATCCTACAGTGGCAATTTCTCCTGAATTCGAAGAGGGATGGTCATGATCCTTTGAACCCCTTACAATGGGTCTCTCATGTTCTATCTCATGCACATATTCTGGAACGCCATTCCTCCTAAGATTTTCAACTTCACGGTCAGAATTTGATCTCGACCCTGAGACTCTGACGAACAGATGTAGCCCATACCATCCCGGTGTTTAAACCAGAAGCTATGATACCAATCTATAACATCCCCATCCACCCAAAGGTCAGGGAATGCTACCTAAAGCTCTCCCTTGGACTTCTTTTTCTTACCAGTACCTTTTTAAAATTTCAGGATGCATAAAGGAAAAGACTTTAACGACATGCACAACAATATTCAACAAGGATGCATAGTATAAAGATCCAATTAAATGATAATTAAATATACACAAGGGAATACATTCATACACAGATAATAATATCACAACAAAGAGAACTTATCTTTATAAAAAGGTGACACCAACTGGTTGCATACCAAGGACGTTCCACCCAACCATAGACACCACTGCTCCAAATCTCAACAGCAGTGTCACCCCCAAGCTAGGGCCATGAATCCACAAGGATGGTTCCAGAGTGTACTTGGGTTCCCAAACCAGTCATCTCTCAAGCTCTCATAGGTTTCCTAGCACCCACAACAATCCAAGTACCCAACTCTCTTCTGCCCAGCCTATACCTCCCAAGAGAATGGAACTCTACCCTTCTCTTCCACACAATCCCTCATGAAGTCCTTCTTCTTTTTCCAGGGCCTCTAGCACAACTGGTCCAGAATCTCAAGGCTAGAACTATCAGGACTTGCAGTTGTGAAAAAAACAGGGCACATACCAACGCATCTTAGACATGCAGGACCCAGTTCATGGATGGATTGCACCAACGACCATTACAACCAACTATCCCATGGCTAATTCTCAGCAGTTCCTTTCCCCTCTTCCAATCCAAGATGCAGGTGAGGATGGATCAATGGATGGGTAAGTGAGTGCATGGAAGTGTGTGAGGGAACGAATGGTATGAAATGCAGGAGTGAAGGAGTGGACGAGCCAATGAACAACTCCATAATTAGACCAGTAATGGGTTTAAGAATTTTCGTGGGGAATCAAGATCCTCCTGGACTTCCCCAAGAAGCTCACATAATTGATCCCCTCCCTTAGGAAAAATGGGTAATTAACATAGGAATAAACATTTATCCCCTCAATCCCCCTCTCTTGTGGAATCATAGCCCCCTATAACTATAGTCCTTGTCCGTTTAGTAGCCATCGATGTGTTTATTATTAATAATGATCAAAACATTACATTTCTTGGGCATACTGGCCCTTTAATAATTGTTTGGGCACTCAGGCCTCTCATCATTGTAATAATACATTATTTAAAATGGGCTTTCAAAACCCAGGGTGTTACATATACCATATGCGTTGGGGCTATAACCACCTACTGGGAATGCACCGTTTGGGGCGCGATCATATCATAATATGCCATGTGACCTGTGAGTGCGGGCTAAGGGCCAATGTGCAGCACTTAGGGGTTGGAATTTGGCCAAATTTTATGCATGTGGCCCTATTTTGCAGGGTGTGCCCAACCATAAGGGGCTAAATTTGATTTTTGTTACACAGGTGGATCTTTTTGCCTATAGTTTGGCCTAGATTGGGTGTTTTTGGAGATTTCTTGGCCATTTGGAGGGGGATTTGATCCCAAAAAGAGGTCAGATATTTGTGGGAAGTTGGGCTTCCTCAAATGAGCCTAAAAAATATAAAAACCAGGCTTATTGATCTTGAGAGGGTACTGTGTATGCAGGGAATGTAAAGAAGAGTTGGATTTTTTGCCCATTTCTCATGTTTTGAGGGGCATTTTGTCATGTTTTGAGAGGAGTTTGTTGAGGCATGTGTGCATATGCACAAGGAGGTCTTGTACAACATATCAGAAGCATGTTTGTAATAGAGAGGATCTGTTGTATGGAGAAATTGAGCATTTGAAGATCATTAAGGAGGTCCTCCACTTGGAAGCGGGCCCAGAGACATAGCCACATATTGGTGAACTTCATTATCAAGTTCTTGTTGTCTTTTTCTCTTTATTATTGCTATTATATTATCTTATTTGCAGCATGGTTATTGATTTCTGAAATATTTAATCATTCATAAGCATCTTATTAATGTCAATTTGTTAATAATTCCTTCCATTCTTGGATCAAGTATTTTGGTATCAGAGATTTTGGTTGTTTTGGAAGGTTTAACAAGTGCAGGATTGGATGCTCACAAGATCCAAATCTCGGAGAGAAGAAGGATCATTGGCTGAATTCATTCCTGAGATAGAATAATTTTTGAGGAATAAAATAATGGCTTCAGAAGGAGAATTTCTCCATGAACCAAGAAGATTGAAGATTCGGGAGATGAGACAAAGGTCACAGTCATGGGAGTCAAAGATAAAAATTATGAATCTAGTATAAGTTCTTTAGTTCAGTCTTTAAAAGTTGATAATGAATTTGATGAGGTCAAACAAACATAATTGTTTCACATAAGAGTAATTTCCAAACATACAAAAATTGATACTCTTTTTGACAGTGGCTCACAAGTAAATTTGATATAAGAGACAATTGTTAAAAAGTTGGGATTAATCACTAAAACTCATAAGAAACCATATCCTTTAGGATGGATTCATAATGATAATCAATTGCAAGTGAATAGACAATGTGTCCTAAAGTTTTCTATCAATTCACAGTTTAGAGATGAGGTTGAGTTGGATGTGGTTCCACTAGATATATGTGGTATTGTACTTGGGAGTCCATATTTGTACGATATAAAGGAAATATTATATCATGAAGACAATAAGTATCAATTAAATAAATATGGAAAATAATATATTGTAAGGGCTCATAAGAAGAAATTGAATCTATCACTAATAAACTTAGGGAAAATGAAGAGAATTGTAAATGTCAATAAGAGATATTTACTAATGGTTGTAAAAGCTAAAAACACCTTTGGAATTGATACTTTCAAAGATTGTGATAAAAATTTAAAAGATGATTTAGTTAGAATTGTTTCTTACTATGATGAGATATTTCAAGTCTCGAAAGGATTACCTCCAAAGATACAAGTTGAACATGAGATACAGTTGCAACAAGATGTTCCTCTTCCTAACATTGGAATGTATAGGTTATCAGTTTTGGAAAATGAAAAGATAAAGAAATAGGTACAAGAGATGGTTGAACAGGGGGTCATCAGACCAAGTGCTTCTCCATGTGGGTCACCTATCATATTGGCGCCAAATAAAGATGGCACATGGAACATGTGCGCGGATTTTTGAGCCTTGAACAAAATCACGGTAAAACATCGTTACCCTTTTCCTCACATTGATGATTTATTAGATCAATTGAAACATGTGGTTTATTTTACTAAGTTAGACTTAAGAAGTGGTTACCATCAATAAGGAGGTCCTCCACTTGGAAGCGGGCCCAGAGATGTAGCCACATATTGATGAAGTTGTTTATCAAGTTCTTGTTGTCTTTGTCTCTTTATTATTGCTATTAACTTCTCTTATTTGCAACATGGTTATTAATGGATAAAATCTTTAATCATTCATAAGCATCTTATTAATGTCAATTTGTTAATAATTCCTTCCATTTTTGGATCAAGTATTTTGGTATTAGAGATTTTGGTTGTTTTGGAAGGTTTAACAAGTGCAATATTGGATGCTCACAATATCCAAATCGCAGAGAGGAGAATGATCATTGGCTGAATTCATTCCTGAGATAGAACGATTTTTTAGGAAGAAAATAATGGCTTCAGAAGGAGAATTTCTCCACAAACCAAGAGTCTTGAAGGGAAAAAGTGAAGGGAAAGGAGAATCTTCAAAGCCTCCTCCTACACCACCTTCACCACCATCTTCTCCTTCTTCTTCAAGTTCTAATTCAAATGGTAGTTCTCATTCTACAACATCTACCATAAAAAAACAAACACATAATCATAAGTCTAATATGCCTTTGTTAAAACTTGATGTTAAATTTGAGTTGCCTTTGTATGATGGAGAAAGAAATGTGGAAAAGTTAGATAATTGGATAAGACAAATTGAAGTGTATTGCAGGTTACATAAAAACATAGATGAGGAGACTATGATCCAACTTGCTAGTCTTAAAATGGGAGGAACTGCCCTTGTGTAGTGGGAAAGCAGGACAAAACATGATCTTAACAATTTTGGTAAGACTCTCTCTTTGTGTCTTTATTTTACATCCTCTTTACGAAAGAAATTTTATCCTCTAGCTTACATGCAACAAGCTATTATGTCATGGAATAACTTTAGATAGTTAAAAGGACAAATTGTTCAAAGTTATACATAGGAGTTTCAAAAAAGAGCTTTATTTTTGGGAATACCATTAGATACTCAAGAGATATTTCTTAAGTATATAGGCGGTTTGTGACATACCATTCTTATGTTTAATCCAACTAGTTTAGATGAGGTCTGTGTGAAAGCAACTCATCTTGAATATAGAGGCAAGAATGTAAATGTTGATTTTGTAAAACCATTTAAACCTACTGAAGGAAAATTCAAAGGCAAGGGTAAAGAGAATTTCAAAGGAAAGAAAACTAATATAGTGAAGAAGGATAAGCCTACATGTACTCATTGTAAGAAATAATTCCATAGTGAGGATCGTTGTTGGATCCTTCACCCAGATTTGAAACCAACAAAGTTCGGGAATAAAGGAAAACCAAAGACTATTGCAACAACTCAAATATATTTGGGGTCAGATTCGGGAGATGAGACAAAGGTCACAGTCATGGGAGTCAAAGGTAAAAATTATGAAGCTAGTACAAGTTCTTCAGTTCTGTCTTTAAAAGTTGATAATGAAGTTGATGAGGTCAAACAAACTGTTGAGTCCCGAAATTGACATTCCCATTACCCTATTATACTCTTCACCTATACCTTTTTGGCCTACCAAAAGCTTGAGTGAATGAAAAGAATGCTACCAATTGCCACTAATAAGTTCATAAGGTAAAGTATGGTTAATTCATGCATTTTGTGGTTTATTGAGTTAAGGAATTAAATATTTCATGTACTAATGCTCGATTTGTCATATGTGAATATTTTACCTCTAGATATCTAGCGTTCCTGTACCAGCTCTATCATGATCCGGTACTTGCGCACCAAGCCTGCTGCTGTCCGAATTCGGTACCAAATGCATCCGGTACTAAATATTACATGTTACGATCCAGTACCAACAACACACACTGTTATGATCTGATACCAACAACATGCACTGTTATGATCCAGTACCAATGACCACACTCTGTCATAATCCGGTACCACCTTTTACACTCTATCATGATCCTATACCATCTACCTGTTACGATCCGGTACTAATATGGAAGAGCCTAATGCATTAAGTTAAGTGCCAGATCTTGCCTAAGTCAATTGGTGGACGTCTATTTTCTATGATAAGAATAGTTTGTTTATTGTCTCATCCTCATGCACTTCGTGTCATGAGGATGAAGCTGAAGATGTAGCCGAATGATTAAACTTAACAACTAATTGATTTGCAAATCACTTTTCCTCCTTGTGTTTCATGATTCAAACTATTAAATAGTTGTGGCAAGGATGGTAGAGGTAGTATGAGAGTTAACATATCATCAATATGTAAGAAGCGTATGATAGTACATAACATATCCTGAGTGAAGATTAATGGAATGTTATTTTATCACCATATTTTGATTATCTATGATTAAGAATGAGTTGAGTTGTTAAAGAGAGTTTTGATTTTATGTTTTGAAGTGTGAGTGAGAGTAATGTGTGTGTTAAAAGAAAGCTTCCTGTAGACTTCACTAGCTGACCTGTTGAAGCGGCAAGGGCCCATCGCCCAACAAAAGTCAGCTTCTTCGTAGATTAGCATTAGTGTTTGCTTTCAATAGTATAAACATTGAATCAGATAAAGCTTAAACTCTGCTAGATGATAGCAGTACAACTTAGATTAAGATTTCCATTCTATAATTGCTTAGATATCTTTAATTGTTCTGTTTTTTCATATGCTCTATTTCTGTTCTCATGAATTTGATTTCCTTGAGTGATCATAGCTGTTGGCAGCAATAGTCAACACTACTTGGATAAGAACTAGTGAAGTTCATTGTGAACCACAGCAGAACCAACATATTGACTATTGAACTACCCATGCTATGTTGATTGATGTGTGATTTCCTTTCAGAAAGTGTGGATTGCATATTTAGTTTTCTGGGTTAGACATCAGATTTGATCTATCAAACCAATTCCATCTCATACTTGCATGTGCCATAATGGAATAGATAGCCTCTCTGTGAAAGACAAGTAAAGTGCATTGTAGTTTGTTATTTTGATTTGTTTCCAGCATACATAATCTAGTTTGATTCTATACTCATGACATTATAAATTACCTTTATTACTGGTGTATTGTAACTCTGTTGATTACGAATCCCGGATTGATAATTAATGAGTGCATTATATTAGACATATAAGTAGCACAACATTTTGGTGCCGTTGCCAGGGAGTTGCAAACAGTAGGAAGTAATTTTTAGCTTAGATTGTTTGCATAAACATTTTAAAAGGCTACTTGAGGGAGGAGGATAAAAATTTTAAGAAGTGAGTGAAGAGCCACGCGGCCACTAGAGTGGGGTTTTCCGAAGCCAGGTTTCCTTCTTACCTTCTAGATAGAATTAGGATTTCAATTAAGCTAAAGAATCAAATTTCCATTTTATGCATAGATATAGAGATAACAAGGGTATATTTGTAAGCTCCAAAGATTCAAAAAAAAAGAAACCCACTAATTCAACTGACACTGGTGCAGGAAAAATTCCACCAATAGAAAATTCAAGGGGAGCCAGCGAGGTTCTAGAAGGAGAACCTAAAACGGAAGAATCAGTATTGGGACATGCAGAATGTGAGTCTGTTGAACATTTAAGAGACACAAAAAATCCAATTTCTGAACCATCCATCAGTAGAATGGCATAAGAAGAAGGAAATGCAACTACAGAGACTGAGACCTTTGGGTTTCCAATCTTGGATATTTCCAAAAACGTCAGCATGAAGAATATCCCACTATCATCGTTACCCACTTTCAGAGGTATGTCAACTGAAGATCAAGATTTATTTTTATTTGAGTTTGACATATTATGTAGAAGCTATAACTACTCAGACGATGCCCAAAAACTTAAGATTTTTCCTGCTACAATGAAAGATTCAGCCTTAAGATGGTTCATGAGCTTAGGAGAAAATACAATCCTTTCTTGGGATCAAATGAAAGACACACTTTTATGAAAATACCAAGACTATGGTAAGGATAATGTTAAAAACGACATTTTTAAAATGCATCAAACAAAAGATGAAAGTCCTGGAGACTACTTAGAAAGGTTCTTATACAACTATCAAAAGTCAAAACTATTCACCTCAGAACCAGCTATAGTAAGAATTGTATTCTTGAAAGGTCTTAGGGATGATTGCATAGAAGTTTTAAAATTGTTGAGTTCAGGAGATGTACACCAAAAACCTTTTTCAGAAATTGCAAATTACTATAGGAGATACTCAAGAGGACAAGCTAAAACAGGCAAAGGACCAAGAGATCCTTATAGTAGAAATACAAAACAAAGTTCAGGGACTGTCACCAGAACTGAGTTAGGAAACTTATTGGAGAACTTTAAAAGAGACATCTTGAGCACAATAAGTAACCAATTAGATACTCTGAAACTGAAAAAGAAACAAGACGAAGATGCTTTAGCAATATTTTGTCATAGATTCCGAAATAAGCACAACAACGAGAAAGAATGCCCATTAAATGTCATAGAAATCTATGGTCTGTGTACACTAGAACACCCCACATCTGAGTGTCCAACCTTACTTGAACTACAACCCATATATAGGGGAGGAGGAGTCTCACAAGAAAATCCATACCCTTCTAGAAGACCTTGGAGAGCCCAAAATCCCAATACATTTTATGATCCTAATACACAATATCAACAACAACAATGAGGTCCTTCCCCAATGACTTATCCACAATGGACACCTCAACAAACTCACCCTTGGAAACAAGGTTGGAGGGGAACTATGTATGGAAATCCCTCTTACCCTACATATCCAGAGTACCCTACAAACATTTCCCAATTACTACCTGGATTCAACCCACCACAGATGCAAGATTTACTCCCACCTCCTATAAAAAACAATTTACAACCCTCTTGAATCCTAATCAGCAGCAACAAGTATCTATAAATCCCAATCAACAGCCACAAAACCAAGATGCACACAATCCTCCGAGACCAACAACAATCCTTGCCCAGCCAATCCCTAACCCCAATAATCGACCCACCCACCATGTGTAGAATACATAAGTTCAAACCTTTCCCACTTATGAAATTCAACTATGATCAAGGAAAGTGGTAAACCAATAAGATCCTATAGTAATAATTCAGGAAGAAAATGATAATCATTCTGAGGAAGAAAACACTCAAACCACCCCTGTAGAGGAAGAAGCCTCTCCTCCTATCACAATCACTTCTCAGTCTATACGAGTACCCCAACAAATTAATCTCCCACCTTACCCCAAAAGACTGTTAGTGAAGAAACCTGACCCACCCTTGCACATAGATATAAAAGATGAATTACGAAATGTGTGCATAAAAATACCTCTGCTACAAGATATTAAGGATATCCCTATTTACGCCAAAATTATAAGGGATCTTTGCATTAAGAAACCAGGAAGGAAGAAGAAGGAACCTCCTCTTGTTTAGGTAGTGGGACAATTATCTGAATTTATTTCTGAAATGCCATACAAATATAATGACCCTGGAAACCCAGTTGTCACTATTGAAATTAATGGCATTTCTCTACCAAACACACTCATTGATTTGGGTGCTACTATTAATGTAATTCCTTTTGACACTATGCAGAATCTCCAAATCAATCAGCTAAGACCAACCAAAACCATGATCGAGTTGGTAGATAAGTCAGTCATTAGCCCTGCAGGAAGTCTAGATGATGTCACAGTCACCCTAGCTTCTTAGGAATATCCAGTAGACTTTTTAGTCATATATTCTAAATCATCCTCCAAACCAGGACACCCTGTGGTTCTTGGCCACCCTTGGCTAGCCACAGCAGATGCCTTTATCAGCTGTTGGTCTGGTGAGATGACTATATTCAATGGCACACATAGCTAAAAACTTGTTCTCTTCCTTCCTGCCCAACTGGCATAGGAAATACCTATTTGGTTAGAAAACCTTTATGGAGAGGAAGATTGCATCAGACCTCTGTTAACACTTGAACAGGTAAAAGGAATACAAGAACAATCAGATGAACAAGTCTTAAGTTTATTTTTGGCTGACACAAATTGCATTGAATACCCAAGGTCTTTTGCAGAATTGTCACATATTTTTAGTTCCGAATTTCAACAAACTTGGCACATGATATCACTCAATTACACACTTTATCACCAGCCTCCTCAAATAAGGAAGAAACTACTGAACTTGTTGATATTAGCCCAGGAAAACCTTTGTATATCAACTCTAGTTTGGAACCAAAACAAAAGACACAAGTGATTGAAATGCTCCAAAGACAATTTGATGCCTTTGCATGGGATTCTATAGACATGAAATGCATTCACCCTGACACATGCACACATCATATCTACACTAATGACCAAATCAGACCAGTCAGATAGCCTCAGCGAAGGATGAATCCATCCCTTAAAGATATTATAAAAGAGGAATTGCAAAAACTCCTCTGAGCCAATCTCATATACCCCATTTGAGATAGTCAATGGGTATCTCCACTGGTCATAGTCCCCAAGAAAAATGGTAAGTGGAGGATATGTGTAGACTTCTAGGAGTTAAACAAAGCCACCCATAGGGATTACTTTCCCTTACCATTTATTGATCAGGTTCTAGATACCCTATCCAGAAAGAAGTATTTTTCGTTCTTGGATGGGTTTAGTGGTTACAACCAGATACAAATATCACCCAAAGACTAGGAAAAGACCACTTTCACCTGCCCTTGGGGCACATATTCTTATAGGGTGCTCCCTTTCAGACTTTGCAATGCCCCAACCACTTTTCAAAGAGTTGTCTCTGACTTGACCAATGATTCTGTGGAAGTCTACATGGATGACTTTACAGCCCATGGACAAGACTTCCAGGAAGCGTTGGCCAGTTTAGAAAAAGTCTTGATTAGGTGTAAGGACACTAACCTTTCCTTAAGTAACGAAAAATAAAAAATGATTCTCACTGAAGGACATCACATTTCTCGTTCTGGCATGAGAGTTGATCCGACAAAGATTTATGTCATCACACAAATCAGAATACCTTCCTCACAAAAGGAAGTTTCCACCTTTTTAGGACATGCTGGCTACTATAGAAGATTCATTCCGAATTTTACAAGACTAGCTACCCCTTTATTTAAATTATTATCCAAATAAGTTGAATTTAAGTGGGATGATGAATTCCAAATATCTTTTGAAATTCTAAAACAAAAATTGTCAACTACCCTTGTATTAAGAGGACCAAATTGGTCCCTTCCTTTTCATATCTGTACCGATGCCTCAGACACAACTCTTGGGGAATTCCTTGGACAAAGAGAAAATCAAATGCCCTATGCTATTTACTTCGTCAGTAAAAATCTGTCTCCAACTAAAGTTAACTATATGGTCACAGAAAAGGAATTGCTAGTTGTAGTCCATGCTATCAATAAATTTAGACACTATATTATAGGATATCAAGCTTTTGTACACACTGATCATTCAACCATCCGATTCTTAATGAACAAACCTGTAACAAATCCTAGAGTTACAAGATGGATTTTATTATTACAAGAGTTTAATATCAACATTACCGATAAACTTGGTAAAGATAATCTTGTGGTTGATTTCTTATCTAGAATGATTCACCTGGGAGATAATTCACTAGTAGAAGATACCTTTCCTGATGAAAATTTATTTTCTATTTCTACATTCACTCTGTAGTATGAAGATGTTGCTAACTATCTTGTGACAGGGAAGATGCCTCAGAAATTGTCTCCTAGAGAAAAACATAAAGTAATTCAACTAAGTGCAAATTACATGTGGCACGATGATTGCCTCTACAAAACAGGACCAAATTTGGTGATCAGGATATGTGTAAGGGAAGATGCAATTCATGATATTTTACAAGCCTTCCATGATTGCCCTTGTGGAGGACACTTCATAGATAAAAGGACTGCTTACAAAGTTCTACAATTAGGTTACTACTGGCCTCATATTTTCAGAGATGCTAAAACCTATGTATCCAATTGTGATGAATACATAAGCCTACTTCATGAGACCAAATTCCACTTCAAGCCCAAATAGTCATTGAACCATTCGAGAAATGGCCATTAGATTTTGTAGGGCCCATTAACCCTACATCTAAAAAGAAAAAGTATATACTTGTATGCACTAACTATGTGACTAAATGGGTTGAAGCAAAGGCTTTACCAGCTACAAGTGAACAATCAGTGGTAGATTTCCTTTTTAATGATATCTTTACTAGATTTGGTGTACCATGAGAAATTGTGACTAATCAGGGAACTCAATTTACCTCTCACCTAGTCAAAGTTGTTATAGAAAAGTACCAAATCAAACATAGGAAATATACACCCTATCATCCACAAGAAAATGGACAAGTATAATCCACCAACAAAGTTATTGAGTCCATTCTTACCAAAACAGTACAACTGCACCATAAGGATTGGGCTGATAGATTATTAGAAGCCTTATGGGCTTATAGAATCACCTGGAGGAATACAATGGGACATACACCCTATGAGTTAGTATATGGGAAGCAGGTGCTTCTCCCCATAGAATTTCAGATCAAAACCTTCAGGGCTGTAGTACAAGTTGGCATGAACTTGGATGAAGTCCAACAACAAAGACTCTTGCATCTTAATTAGTTGGATGAAACCAGGTAGG
Source organism: Picea engelmannii (assembly GCA_009831015.1). NCBI lineage: Eukaryota > Viridiplantae > Streptophyta > Pinopsida > Pinales > Pinaceae > Picea > Picea engelmannii. The sequence continues at coordinate 401,917 of ML778582.1, forward strand.
AATCACTTCAAAGGACTACCCTCATTCAAGAACAGAGAACAAAATGGCATGAAAAGTATCTCAAAAAGAAAAAATTTCAACAAGGAGATTGGGCCCTATTGTATGACAACAGATTCAAGAAATTCAAAGGTAAGTTAACCACCTATTGGATGGGACCTTACAAAATTGATATTATCTACGATAATGGTTCAATCAGGATAAAGACAATTGATGAACAACAGACACCACTACTTGTGAATGGTCACCGGTTGCGAGCTTATAACAAACCTCTGTCAAAAGAAGAATTCCTGACTCGTATACTACATAATTCAGACATGCAGATGATCAGTAAGGAAGGAGATCCTCCTACTAACCCACATTGATTGATTGGTTTATTTGAAACATCTTGTACATAGGTGTGGATCGAATTTTGTTAATAAGATGAAGGTAACAAAGGACTCTTACCTCCTTTTGTTTTACTTTCGAAAAATTTCTTTTCTTTTGTAAGAATTTTTTTATAATCTATTTGATCCTTCATGAACTTGATAAACATCAGTTGTAGGCATCAACAATATTATGTTCTGTTTCGGTACTAGAAATCTTGTTCTGGTCCAGTACCAGTCCGGTACAAGAATCTATCCTTCTACAGTACTATCAAGACATATTGACAAAGCATATTTCAAAATCTTATGTCAGTTAATCTGAAGTATGAATCCATGCAACAACCACTTAAGATGGAACCACAAAGCCAAAAACAGTATCAAATAACAGCCCTTCTGTTGACAACTAAAGAGAAGTATTTTAATTTCTTTTGGTTCTGTTGCTGAGAAGTATTTTAATTTCTTTTGGTTCTGTTGCTGAGAAGTATTTTAATTTCTTTTGGTTCTTTGGCTAAGAAGAACTTTAATTTCTTTTGGTTTTGTTGCTTAAAAACAAAATAAAAATAGGTACACAATCTTTACCTATGAGAACCATAATCCACTTTAAAGACTAGAAGTTGCCTTTACCCAGTATTTCAGCATGTTTTAAAGAAAAAATATATTAGCCTATAAGAAACTATCTCACCCTAACCAAACTTCAATAGTATTCATTGGATTATCTTATTAAAGAGTAACATATGAGTATATGAACACTCTCTACTATAAGCAACTATCTCACCCTAACCAGACTTCAATAGTATTCATTGGATTATCTTATTAAAGAGTAACATATGAGTATATGAACACTCTCTACCATGGGCACACTACCAAAACTTTTATGGCAGAGGATGTACCAGTACCCTAAGGAAACTTTAGGTCATTCTCTTATGGACAACTTTAGAAAAAATTATGCATCTGGATCACTCTAAAGAAATAATGTGCATAAAATTTTATTTTTCCTTCAGACAAATATTTAAAATACATACAAAAGAAGAGTATATGCCTTCCAACCCAATACCAACCCACCCTATAAAAAGGTTTTTAGACGAGCCTCCCCTGTCACCGTGAAAAGCACTCTTTAATACAAACCAAAATAGGTGACTATGGACAAGAAGCCTCTGATGGAAAAAGGGTTTAAGAGACTAACTCACCGGGATACTGAACAGGTCTACCGGCAGTGGGTACCAGTCTGTGGTATGACTAGGAAAATCCATCAGGGTATTGAACATGCCTGTTGGCAATGGGGCATTTTGCCTGGGGAAGGGACCTCTCACTAATTATCACAACTACCCCACCGGAGTACTGAACAGGCTTGCTGGCAGTGGGTTCTGGTTGAAAAATGTCTCATCTATAATTGTCTGATTGAAAAATCCACTTTTTGCCATCTAAAACAAAAAGAGTAAAGGTCATTATTGGCTTTCATAAGATACAAAATTCCATATGAATCAACAATATAATTCTCGAAGAAAATGTCCATTTGAGAATCACCCTAAGTCAACCTACCGGTCTGACATCTAAAGCCTACACTATCTAAGAAGGAAACTTCTTAAGAGTGGAGCCCTAACTAGGGAGCCTAATCTACTCATATTGTGAAATTTATCTATAACATCCAATGATAGTAAAACTATGAAGTAAGTTAGGTGGGACCTATTCTTCTGGCAAACATATATATTCCCCTGTTCACTGTTGAATGCTACCTCTGTCAATAATCCATTAACAAAAGAGCAATTTCATTTTTGGCATGAAATGCAAACATATATATTCCCCTGTTTCACTGCTAAATTCTACCTCTGTCAATAATCCATTAAAAGAAGGGCAATTTCATTTTTTGGCATGAGATCATATGATAAGTGATAAGTTGTAATTCTAAAATTTGATTGGTTTATTTTTCTCTTATCATCTTTCTCCATTATGATATAAAATGATTGAATCTTCTTGCCTACAGAGATACAACATCTTCGACATGGGGGAAGGTCAAAGAGCCCCTTCAGAACTCTTTTCCAGACTCATATAATCCACCTGCAGAACCAAATAAAAAGAAGATAAGCACAGAATAACATAACTACAGGACATTCCCATACCATGTTTTCAAGAAGCTTCAGTCTAAAAGGATGAATCCTGACAATTTACAAGCAGTCACATATGCTATGGGTATCGATCATACAAAGGTGAAAGAAAAGGTGAAAGAAAAGGTGAAATGGTATTTATTTTCCTATGCTCATAAAACTACAATAAATATGAAAAACTATACTAGATCTTACAACCTTAGTATTAAACCCATGTACCTATCCCTCATACCCATATGCCTAAACCTAATTAATCCTCTCATAGCTCTTGAACATGGTTAAAGGCAAAAATCATATCAAAATATGAAGCATGCATAGCAATGATAAGCCATGAATATATTTAATCCTTAAACAATTCACGAACCCATCTTATATCATGAACCATGATACAACATTAATTTCACCCCCTGAAAATTCCAATCACCTCCTCTAAAATGATGCCCTGATACCCGACGTCTTATCCTCATCATTACAGTAATGGGTAGATATGAAATGGCTTATCTGTTGGAAAATCCATCCAGATAAGCCTCATTTGGTCATATTGTTTCCTTGCAGCACCCTCACTTAAATTTACCATTTGCAACACCATCACCATATTTCCCCTTGTCGTGAGCTTTTCTCCAGTTCCGAGCCTGCTCCCTTCCGGTACCAAACCCTTCATCAATTAACTAAACCCTTGTGCTACAACCCAATCCTTTTCTCAACTTATAATGATGGTCGTTACTAGACATGAACCAGTTTTCCAAATTTATAGGGAAACCAAGGAATACCAATTATGTCAAGAAAAATATGCTAGATTGGGGTGGATACAATTTTTGGAAAAATTTACAGGCTGGAACGAGAAGATATCTCAGTAATTTATACAAGGTTGTGATGGAGAGATGGCATGTATAGGCAATCTACAACTGATAATTAATGAAGCAACCATAAGGGAGGTTACAAGACTGCCTAGCAAAGGAGATAAATACTTCAAAGGTGTAGGAATTAACAAAGAAATGTGCCAACAATTCTTGAAGGCAGGTCATCAACACCCTAACTGAAAGAAGGGGATCCCTAGAAACTACATCAAAGAAGAATACCATCCAATGATTACCAGTCTTCAATGATTTGTCACCTATTAAGGAAGGTATGTCATGACTTTCATTTATCACCTTAGGCTTCTATTGCATTTTGAAGGAGGCCCTGAAATTGATTTTCCATATTTTCTATGGATGAGTTTGAATAAAATGGTAAGAGGTGTTAAATCCATCTCCAAAATAGAGAAGACTAGCATCTACCATCAAGGTCTCATTAAAATGCTAGTTTTTCATGAGCTTAGGAAACAGAGGATTAGTTGGAAAACCCTTATCACACAACACCTTCCCACAAGAAACAAATCTGTGGAGGAAATCGAGCATGGTCCAAAGAAAAGTAAGGAACCCCAAGAGAAAAAGAGAAAGAAGGATAAGACAACTCCACCATCATATAGGGCAGTGAGCCAACATGAAAAGGCAGGGTCATCTTCCACAGTCAACAAGACTTCTAAAATATCTGAATCAAAAGGTAAAAACAAATTAGTAGAGGAGACTTCAACGGTGGCAGTTGAGAAAGAGGACCATCAGAAAATGATGAAGAAAATGAAGCATAGCTCAGAAACTAAAAGTAAACATTCTGTGGCACAACCCCCTGTCACCATTTCCCAATTATAGAAGAATAATAGGAAGCCTGTGAACATCCCTGATCTGGTACCTCCTTGTAAAATAACTACGAGGAGCATGTCAAAGAAGGGAAAAACAATAGTCAGTCCTCATACATAGGAAGATCCAATCGACCTTACCTCCCCTTCTAAGGATTCGCCAATCTAATATGACATCCCTAGTCTGACCGAGAAGCAAGCCACTATTACTTTATGTGAGATGAGGGAGGAAGTCAAGGAAAGGGAGTGCACCCAACCAACAATGGTAGAATCAACAAAGAACTTGACAAAAGAACAAATGAAGAAAAGGATTGGGGAATTACAAAAACAAAATCAGGAACACCAACATGAAGTAAAGGAATATCAACTCTTAGATAGATATATCAAAAAGGAAAATGAGCAGTTGAAAGCAACCAACCAATAAATTAAAGACGACCATGAAGAGACCTCTAACAAGCTCAAGAAGGTATTACAACTCCTACAATACATTAGGGTCATCAAAAGGGATCTAAGAGAAGAGGCTTCAACCATCAACATCATTGATCCACCAAAGTAAAGAACACAGTCTCAAGTTTTGAAAAATTTTGGGTTTTGTTTTCAGTTGCATGAGGACATGCAATGATGTTGGCATGGGGGAATGTTGAGACCGAAAATTGACATTCCCATTACCCTATTATACTCTTCACCTATACCATTTTGGCCTACCTAAAGCTTGAGTGAATGACAAGAACGCTACCAATTTCTAGTAATAAGGTCATAAGGTAAAGTATGGTTAGTTCATGCATTTTATGGTTTATTGAGTTAAGGAATTAAATATTTCATGTACTAATGCTTGATTTGTCATATGTGAATATTTGAACTCTAGCTGTATAGCGCTCCTCTACCAGCTCTATCATGATCTGGTACCTGTGCACCAAGCCTACTGCTATCCAAATCCAGTACCAAACACATCCAATACTAATTCTTACCTGTTGCGATCTGGTACCAACAACACACACCGTTATGATTCGGTACCAACAACACACATTGTTATGATCCGGTACCAACGACCACGCTCTGTCATGATCCGGTACCACCTTTTATGCTCTATCATGATCTAGGACCATCTACCTGTTACAATCCGATATTAATATGGAAGATCCTAATGTAATAAGTTAAGTTCTAGATCTCGCCTAAGACAATTGGTGGACGTCTATTTTCTATGATAAGAATAGTTTGTTGATTGCCTCATCCTCATGCACTTCGTGTCATGAGGATGAAGCTGAAGATGTAACCAAATGATTAAACTTAACAACTGATTGATTTTCAAATCACTTCGCCTCCTTGTGTTTCACGATTCAAACTATTAAATAGATGTGGCAAGGATGGTAGAGTTGGTAGGAGAGTTAGCATATCATCAATATTTAAGCAGCATATGATAGTACAGAACATATCCTGAGTGAAGATTAATGGAATGTTATTTTATCGCCATATTCTGATTATCTATGATTAAGAATGAGTTGAGTTGTTAAAGAGAGTTTTGATTTTATGTTTTGAAGTGTGAGTGAGAGTAATGTGTGTGTTAAAAGCAAGCTTCCTATAGACTTCAATAGCTAACCTGTTGAAGTGGCAAGGGCCCACCACCCAACAAAGTTCAGCCTCTTCGTAGATTAGCATTAGTGTTTGTTTTCAGTAGTATAAACATTGAATTAGATAAAGCTTTAACTCTATTAGATGAAAGCAGTACAACTCAGATTAAGATTTCCATTCTATAATTGCTTAGAGATCTTTAATTTCTCTGTTTTTGCATATGCTATGTTTCTGTTCTCATGAATTTGATTTCCTTGAGTGATCATAGTTGTTGGCAACAATATTCAACACTACTTGGATAAGAACTAGTGAAGTTCATTGTGAACCACAACAGAACCAACATATTGACTATTGAACTACCCATGCTATGCTGATTGATGTGTCATTTCCTTTCAGAAAGTGTGGATTACATAGTTAGTTTTTTGGGTCAGACATCCGAGTTGATCTATCAAACCAATTCCATCTCATACTTGCATGTTTCATAATGGAATAGATAGCCTCTCTATGAAAGACAACCAAAGTGCATTGTAGTTTTCTATTTTGATTTGTTTCCAACATACATAATCTAGTTTGATTCTATACTCATGACATTAGAAATTACCTTTCTTACTGATGTCTTGTAACTCTGTTGATTACAAATCCCGGATTGATAATTAATGAGTACATTATATTAGTAATATAAGTAGCACAACACGAACATAATTGTTTCACATAAGAGTAATTTCCAAACATAAAAAAAATGATACTGTATTTGACAGTGGCTCACAAGTGAATCTAATATCAAAGACAATTGTTAAAAAGTTGGGATTAATCACTAAACCTCATAAGAAACCATATCCTTTAGGATGGATTCATAATGATAATCAATTGCAAGTGAATAGACAATGTGTCCTAAAGTTTGCTATCAATTCATAGTTTATAGATGAGGTTCAGTTGGATGTGGTTCCACTAGAAATATGTGGTATTGTACTTGAGAGTCCATATTTGTATGATATGAAGGAAATATTCTATCGTGAAGACAATAAGTATCAATTAACTAAATATGGAAAAGAATATATTGTAAGGGCTCATCAGAAGAAATTGAATCTATCACTAAGAAACTTAGGGAAAATGAAGAGAATTGTAAATTTTAGTAAGAGATATTTACTAATGGTTGTAAAAGCTAAAAATACCATCGGAATTGATACTTTCAAAGATTGTGATATGAATTTGAAAGATGATTTAGTTAGAATTGTTTCTTACTATGATGAGATATTTCAAGTCCCGAAAGAATTACCTCCAAAGAGACAAGTTGAACATGGGATACAGTTGCAACATGATGTTCCTCTTCCTAACATTGGAATGTACAGGTTATCATTTTTGGAAAATGCAGAGATAAATAAATAGGTACAAGAGTTGGTTGAACAGGGGGTCATCAGACCGAGTGCTTCTCCATGTGGGTCACCTATCATCCTGGCGCAAAATAAAGATGGCACATGGAACATGTGCGTGGATTTTTGAGCCTTGAACAAAATCACGGTAAAAATTTGTTACCCTTTTCCTCGCATTGATGATTTATTAGATCAATTGATACATGTGGTTTATTTTAATAAGTTAGACTTAATAAGTGGTTACCATCAGATCTAGGTTGATGAACATGATATATGGAAAACTTCTTTTAAAACAAAACAGGGATTGTTTGAATGGTTAGTGATGCCATTTGGGCTTACTAATGAACTTACTACTTTCATGCGGGTTATGAATGATTTATTCAGGCCATTCATTGATGAGTTTGTAATAGTCTACTTAGATGATATTCTTATTTTCAGTAGGACCAGAGAAGAGCATGTCCAACATGTCAGGAAAATACTTTAAGTGTTGCAGAGAGAGAAACTTTTTGTAAAGTTGTCAAAATGTGAATTTGGCAAAACATATCTTGTATATTTGGGTTACATTGTAGGGGGATTGCTTAAGATTGATCCCTCTAAAGTTGATGTCATTGTAAATTGTCCAAAGCTTACAAATGTAACTGAAGTAAGAAGCTTCATGGGGGAAACACAATATTGGAGGAATTTTATTGCAATATTCTCTCTAATTGTAGCGCATTTACATGCATTAACAACTGTGAAAACAAGATTCTAGTGGGGAGGAAGCCAACATAAGGATTTTGATACTTTGAAAGTAATGATTTGTACAACTCACATTATGGCATTTCCATATATCCAACAATATTTTGAATTTGAAACCGATGCAAGTGACTATGCCATGGTGGAAGTGTTGATGCAACAAAAAAAACCCATATGCTATCATTATGAGACCTTCAGTACAACAATAATTAACTATCCAACCTATGGTAAAGAATTGTAAGCTCTAGTACAAAGTGTTAAAAAGTGGAAACATTACTTAATGTGCAAAGAAACAATAATCCATATTGATCATCAACCATTACAGTATCTACAATCACAAACTAAGCTACAACAATCAAGGCATTTTAGATGGATGGGGTTTTTGCAGCAATTTCATTTGTTCATCAGATATAGAAAGGGCATTCATAATAAAGTTTCTGACATGTTATCTAGGCTTCCAGGTACAATTGCTACAATCCTTAAGCACAATTCAATTACTCATGAAAGTTACATTGAACAATATGTTGAGGAAAAATATTTTAAGGAAGTCTATGCAACTTTAAGTCATGGTAAAAGAGTAGAATAATTGAATTATCATATTAAAGACAAACTTTTGTATCATTTGGGAAAATTATGTATTCTAGAAAGTGAAAGAATCCATGTAATCAGGGAGGAACATACTTCTCTTATAACAGGGCAATTTGGTGTAGACAAAACATTTGCTCAGTTACAAAGATTTTTTTATTGGCCTCGAATGCATGAAAATGTGTCTAAGTATGTAAAAGGATGTATTATGTGTGCAATAAGAAAACCAAGTAACAGAAAGCTAAGATTGTACACTCCACTTCCTATTCCTTATAGACCATGGAAAAGTGTATCTATGGATTTTTTGGGGGGATTGCGTATGTCTAGAAAAGGTCATGATTACTTGTATGTACTTGTGGATAGGTTCAGCAAGATGTGTGTTCTAATTCCTTGTAAAAAGAAACTCATAGCTGAGAAAACAAATCAAATGTTCTTTGAAAATGTATGGGTTCATTTTGGGTTACCTACTTCTATTGTACATGATCGAGAATCCAGGCTCATGGGGAAATTTTGCTCAAGCTTGTGGGAACTTATGGACACCAGGTTAAATAAGAGCACAACATTTCATCCACAGATGGACGGGAAGACAAAGGTGGTGAAAAAAACAATAGTTCATCTACTTTGGGCATATTGCAACAAACATCCTCATCTTTGGGATGAACATTTGTGTTATGTACAACATGTGTATAATCAATCCAAGCATTCTTCTACTCAGAGATATCCATTTGAAACATGTTTGGGGTACTTGCCAAAGTCTCCTTTGAATTTTGTCTTTGGGAAATACATTGCAACAGAGGGACACAGTGATGTGGATAGGGCTACAAATTTCTTTGAATGGATCCAGTTGATTCATCAGGCAATACAAGAATAGTTGGAGAAAATCCAAGCCAAGTACAAGGAAAGGCATGATATGCATCGAGTTGATCATCAATTCAAAGAATGAGATCAAGTCTGGTTATACATCAGAAAGGAAAGGATTCAAGGAGAAGGTAAAAATCTTAAACCAATTTGTTATGGTCCTTTCAAAATTTTAGACAAGATTGGTACTAATGCTTTCTAGTTAGAATTGCCTCCATATATGAAAATTTATTCAGTTGTAAATGTGGAAAACTTGATATTGTATGAGCCTCCTATGATCGAGGATCAAGGAGATAATTTTCATATTCCTACCATAGAATATTTTTCTCCTGAATATATGAATGAGTTGCAGGAAGACACCATTATGGAAAAAATAGTTCGTACTTCTTGCAGGGGCGATGTGGAGTATCTTCGAGTGGGATTGAAGGGAACAAATCCAAGTTAGGTTAGGTGGATGGAGACCGAAAAGGTGAGGAAACATTATCCTCACTTATTTACCAACTGATACCAGACGTTTGGTGGTCCAAAATCTTCCAAGTGGGGAGGAATGATCCAGGAGGCTCCTCAGGTCTAGAAAATGCTCAAAAATGAAATTTCTCAGAACCAGATGAAACCAATGACATTGTGACCGGTGCGTCATGTTGATTCCAACCATATATTTACTTCCTAAAAAAAAAATTATATGAGAGAGTTATCTCACTCTGGTCATTTTTCCAAATAGGTAAAAAGTCAACAGGTCAATAGGCAAAAAGTCAATGCTGACGTCAACATGATGTCATGATAATGTAGCATTGAGACATGTGGAAGCACAAAAACAGGTTGACTGGGAAGATGACAATGATTCAATCAGATGTTAACAAGTGGCACATTCTCGACAAATTAAATGATGCCACGTGGCCTGGGCATGGGCTGCCACATGGCACCCTATCATTTGATGGTTGGTCAAAAATTTTGGAGCTCATGGGATTCGACCCCATGACCTATTGGTATAGAAATTCCTTGGGAAAGTTCTGATAGCCAATTCTCCTTGGGTGGATCTTGTTATTACAAGCCTATTTAAAATTATTTAAGTTGCATATATGGTAGAGTGGAGGCGGAACAGGGTTGGGGCTAAGCCCCAGCCCGTGGATTTACTTGTTACATATAACCACAACTTAAAGGGTTGGGTGCCACTACATAACCAATGGCGTGATTTATGCTCTAGACTTAGGGCTATACCATATGCTTTGCGGCTATAACCACATGCTAGGCACGCACCGTTTGGTGCACGATTGTATCATAATACACCATGTGACCTGTGAGTGTGGGCTAAGGGCCAGCACGCAACCTTTAGGGGATGGAATTTGGCCACATTAAATGCATGTGACCCTATTTTGGAGTGTGTGCCCAACCATAAGGGGTTAAATTTTATTGTTTTTACACAAGTGGTTCTTTTTTCTTATAGTTTAGCCTAGATTGGGCGTTTCTGGAGATTTCGTGGCCATTTGGAGGGGGATTTGATCCCAAAAAGAGGCCAAATATTTGTGGGAAGTTGGGATTCCTCAAATGAGCCTAAAAATATATATAAACCAGGATTTTGTATCTTGAGAGGGTGCTTTGTATGCAGGGAATGTAAAGAAGAGTTAGAGTTTTTGCCCATTTCTCATGTTTTGAGGGGAATTTTGTCATGTTTTGAGAGGAGTTTCTTGAGGCATGTGTGCATCTGCACAAGGAGGTCTTCTAAAACATATCAAAAGCCTGTTTTTAATAGCAAGGCACCATTCTAAAGAGAACTTGATCATTTGAAGATTAATAAATAGGTCCTCCACTTGGAAGTGGGCCTAGAGACGTAGCCACATATTGGTGAACTTTGTTATCAAGTTCTTGTTGTCTTTGTCTCTTTATTATTGCTGTTAACTTCTCTTATTTGCATCATGGTCATTGATGGATGAACTCTTTAACCATTCATAAGCATCTTATTAATGTCAATTTGTTAATAATTCCTTCCATTTTTCGATCAAGGTTTCCCTTCTAGAAATCTGGAAGTATATCGAACAACAACCTAGGTTACTAGGTCTCTATGCTGGTTACAGGACCCGAGATCAATAAACCATCATTAGTAACAAAACACACTTTTAATCATTATAATTCATTAAAAAATATGGGGAAACACAAATAAACTAGTAATATTACCTCATGAGCCTTTTAATGATCTATATGACAAAAGCATGTCAATTATGGTGAAAGGAGTGGCTTTGATGGATCTGTAATGTTCCAAATTAGGATAGATGGGAAATATGTGTGTACTACCCAAAAATATTATTCTTCTTTGTGTGATTTTATCAAATAGTTTGTTGGAAGTTACAAATAGTATCTTAAACATAGATCATATATCCATTACACATAGAACTGATCAGATAACAATGGCTTCTTATTATGGATGGAAGTTTCCCAAAATAAGTACAATGATAAATAAGGGTTGTAATAACAATTGCATATTATTGCTAAGAATAAAAACTAATGGCTTCCAAGAAGCATCACAATATACTATAAAAAAAACACAATGGAACCTAGAATGATTCCAAGAGATGGGGCCCAAGGCTCTTCAAGGCCTCCTCTTTTTTTTCTAGTGGCGTTTCTATGTGGTTGGTCCTACAATTGCTTCAAATATCTTCCCATATCCAATCCAATGAACTATTGCAAAACCCCAACTCAAAGGGTCCTCGCAGGATGCCTCCATGGTTTCTAGTTGGGCCTCAAGGGATGACCCTAGATTAACCTTAGGGATGCCTCCTTTTCCATGTTCGTGAACACCTATGGCCTTGATGAATAGTATCCTCTAGAAAATTTTCGTAAACCCCCTTCACGAGATGATATAAATTCAAATTATCTCTAAAATTAAAACAAGAACCAATGAACTCAAATGAGGATTTTCGATGAATCCCCCTCTTGTCTAGCTAGGGTGGATATTGCACCACTGAAACTAAGCCTGTAGTAGAAGGTTTTTTTATCAAAACTCCAACAAAATCATTGGCTATAAGAGCACTAAATAAGATATCAAAACATAATTCCAAGGGGGAAGGGTTTCTCCTCTATTTATCCCTCCTTTGGATCTTCTAGATCTTTCCCCCATTTTGACCGAACCAAATATTCACTTTATTTTCCCTACAATTCCATTAAATATAATTGTTTATTTTATTTAATGTCACTTTTAGGGTTTGAAAATATTTTTACATAGTGACACCTCCTTGACTCCATTTTCCCTTGTTGAATATATCCTATGGGAGTCATAAAGGCTATTGAGTCATACCGATCAATTGAAAGGGGAAATTATAGTCCTACCTTCCCAAGATTAATTTTCTTCAAGCAATTATAGATCAAGGTGTTGTAAAATATGCTCCCCTTCCTAGGTAGCATATTTTACGAGAAATCCTCTCCATACAACCAAATACTCTTGAATGCCCCTACTCCTAAGTATTTGTTCCCTAACATCAATTATCCTCTCTAAAGTTGGAGCCATTTTCCCTTCCTCATCTAGTGGGGGAATATATGTTGAAGTAGTGACGTGCTATCCTAAAACCTTCTTGAGGAAGGATACATGGAAGGTGTTGTGGATCCTACTACCCTCGGGTATCTTTAGAGCATATTCCACTTCCCCAAATATCCTGATCACTTTGTATGGTCCGTAAAATAGTGTCTTGAGATTCTCTACACCACTCTTATTCCACAAAGACTATCTATATCGCTGCAATATCATAAATACAAGACCTCCAAACTCAAATTTGTGTTATACCCCATGTCTATATGCATACATTTTTTCTTGATTCTGAGTGGCATATAGATTATCCTTCATGACTCTTAATATGTCTCAACTTTTCTGTAACCAATCCTTGGCCTTAGGATCTCTACTCTCTCCAAATGTAAAATCCACAAAATATGGAGAATCATATCCATATAATGCCCTAAATGGGCTCATCCTGATGGACATGTGATAAGTGGTGTTGTTGAAATCCTCACCTAGATGAAACCATTTTATCCATGCCCATTGTTTCCCTAACACGTAGTTCTTTAGGTACCCTTCTACCCAATCATTTATTATCTCATTTTTACCATTTGTTTGGGGATGATAGCTAGTGCTAGGTGTTAACTATGTTCCAGATAACTTGAACAAATCCTACCAAAACACACTAAGAAGCCTACTATCACAATCACTAATTATGTTCCTCGGTAGGCTATGGAGTCTAAATACCTCCATGAATAATATATACACTACCTTAGATGAACTATACTCCATTCGAATAGAAAATAAGTGTGCATACTTAGCCAACCTATCCACCACTACATAAATATAGTCCCTCCCTTTCACCTTTGGTAATATTGTGATGAATTCCATAGAAATACTTTCCTATTTATTCTCTATAATCAACATTGGATGAAGTAGTCTTGCAGGATGAGTGAACATTGACTTGTTCTGCTAGAAAGTCACAGACTCATTCACATGGTGAAGTACATCCCCCTTGATACATTTCCATGAGAATATCTCCCTTACTTTTTGATAAGTGTTTTGATACCCCCGGTGCTCTACCAATGGTGCATGATGTGATGACCTCATAATATTATCCTTGAGTGTGGTCTTAGGGACAATATAGATATTTTCCTTGTAGTAGATGATCTAATCCACTACCTCATACCTATCATCCTGAATAATTCCCTTCATGATCTCACTTGTGAAAGTATTCTTGGAGTATTCCACAAGATAGACCTTTTCAGGATCCCTTATCTTTCTTCTCTTGAAGGTGATTGGGTGTCAGTTTTGCATCAACACAGCTCCTATGCACTCGCCAGATGCATCACATTCTAGGATAAAAGGATGCATGAAATATGGTAATGCTAATACTGGGAAAGTAATCATCACCTTTTACATTTTGTAAAATTCCACATGTGCCTCTTGTGACCATTGGAATGCCCCCTTTTTGGTGATATCTATCAATGGCACTACCAATAGAAAAAATCCTTTCACAAAGCACCTCTAGTAACTACATATCCCGAAGAATTGTCATAGATCCATGAGTGATATGGGAGTGGTCCAGTCTAAGATGGTATGAATATTCTCCTCATTCATTTTTACTCCCTCAACACCAATCACCTTCCCCAGATAGAGGATTTATGTCAACCCAAACAAACATTTTTCTTCCTTGGAAAAAAAAAACTATTCCTCCATAATGGAGAGAATCTCATCCACATGCTTCAGGTGTTGTTCCCATGTCCTACTGTATATGATAAGATCATGAAAGAACACCAATAAAAATTTCCTCAAGTGTTTGTTCAAGATATGCATTACTGAAAGGTAGTTGGTGCATTAGTCAAATCAAAGGGGATGAATAGAAACTCTTAGTTCACATAGTGACACCTGAATGTTATTTTATTTATATCCTCCTCCCTGACTCAGATCTAGTGGTAGCCTGATTCCAAATAAATCTTTGAGAAATACATTGCCCCATGCATCTCATTGATTGGATCATCAATCCTAGATATTGGGTATCAGTTCTTTATGGTATTTTTATTTAACACCCTGTAGTCTATGAAAATCCTCATAGTAGCATATTTCTTCTTCACTAGTACAACTGACGAAGCGAAAGGACTAGAAATAGGATATATGTGTCCCATATATAGAATATCTTTTATGTACTTATCCATTTCATCCTTGAATATATTGGTGTTCTTAGATGGAGTGGTGATGACAGGATTCGACCCTTCTTCTATCTCAATGATGAAATCCCAAATCCTTTGTCCGATGGCCTCCTTGTTGGAAATGGTTCAAACACCCTCTCATTCTTTCCTAGAAATTCCTATATATCCATAGGTAATGCTGGAATTCCTTTGATGGATTATCCATATTAATCAAGCACTCTACTACATAAGCCATGTCCCCATGTCTAAAAAGGTCTTCAATGCGTTTGTTAGACACGATCCCACAGGCACCTATTGACATACTTCTCAGGACAACTTGCTTCCCATCCTTGTCCTAGAACTTCATTCTCATGTCCTTATAATTCATGTGAATATCCCCCAAAGGGTATAACCATTTAACTCCTAACACCAGATGAGTATATTTTAAATACACAATGTAAAATTCATTGATCAATGTGTAGTTACCCAAGGTTACTTCCAATCCTCATATCCTCTGAGTGCACATCATGTTGTACCCATCTGCTACTACCACATTGAATCTACTGGAATCCTCCATAGGGATATTCCTTTGGTTGACAAGTGCAACATCAATGAAATGGTGGGTAGCTCTACCATCCACTAATGTCGTAACTCTCTACCCTTTCATAATGCCTCTAATATTGAAGGTATAATATTTAGGGACTCCTAAAACTGTGGATATGGTTAACCCCTTAGGGCTACTTTGTAATTTCAAATTCTCTGTATTCTTTGAGGGCTCACTACTATCTTGTCCAATACCTTCTTCATCATCGTCATCCTCGTCGAAAACTACCTCAATATAATGGAGTTTTACCTTGCCCATACATCTATGACCTGGTTTCTATCGATATTTGTAGCTAAAATAGAGTTTGTTGGCCGTTGGGTATGGAAGCAAGAAAATATCAAGGAAGAAAAGGAAAAATGTGAACTTCATGCAAGACGCAGTGACTGTTATCGGGTCGAAGTGAGAAAACGAGCAGAAAAGATAGAGCGAAGTCTGAGAAAGCAAGCAGTTCGATGAGGAGATCAAGAATGAAAAATAAGCAAGGAAGAAGGATCGTGGAAAAGTCAGCAAGTAGAAAAATCCACCATTGGATGCTTTGGAGCATCGCGTGAGAATAAAGTAAAGATAGGTTGGCGAAGCCCTAAAAATATGGGTCAAGTTGACCTAGGGTTTTAGATACCTAGGGTTTTGTACACCTAGGTTTCATCGTAGGGATGTCGGTGAGTGATTGTAATGTATAAATAAAGGTCATGAGAACCTAGTTTGGGTTGGTATGATATTCCTATTGATTTAGTGGTATTGTTGTGAGAGATTACTGTTGTGTGAGAGAGAAGTGCTAAGTGTGAGAGCCTTTTGGTATTGTAAGGTATTCAGCTGGGTGCGAAGATCAACCCTGCAACTGGGTGCACAGGGAGGGGAGAGAAAGAAAGGAGAAGATAAGAGATATGCTAGATGAGAGTGTAGACAAGAACTATATGCTTTGCCTTAATATATTATAAAGAACAGTTCTTTGGACGTAGCCCTAGAGAGAGGGTGAACCACGTACATCTTGCGTTGTGTGTGATTGGTATTTTATCTCTATCATTGATATATTGTGATTGTATTACTGTTTTAGATCTGATAAGTAGATGTGCAGAATAGATCTAAGACAATAAGTGATATATGAATGATGTTTTGTTCCTGTGTTAGATCCACTTGATATTCCCCTTGGTTGTAGACATCCTTGTCCTGCAACCCCCTCATAACTGCTTCAAGTGAGACTGCATCTGCTTTGCAGGTGTTTCTGAAATGGCCAGTAGTTAGGGATTTTTGATGCACTCTTGGAGCTGAACCCTAGGTCTACCCCTGTGCTAACAAATGGTTCTGTTGTCGTGACAAGATTCTTCTTGAGGGAATGTCAAGGTGGTTTCCATCAAAGACAAAGACTCAAAAGTGGATAGAGGATCAAGAAAAGGACTTCGCTAAAGCCCAGAACAAGAACCCTAATCTTAGTACAAAGGATTGGTTGGAGAAATATATCTTCACTGATATACATGAAATTTTATTTGGGGGAATCTATCAGGAGCTATATGAGTGGCTAGCTAGATTAGCAGATACCCAGTTCGAGATTCGATCTAGACCTCCTATGGTTTGGATGTCGGAGCTGATCAAGAAGGTCAAGAGAGTTGATAACATCATATCACGAGTAGTAGATCACTGGTTTGATAGCACCATTGGAGGGTACATCACATAGTTTGTTGTTGATAGAGTAGAGTCATACAACCAAGCTGAGAGATATTTCTTTAAGGGACCTAGAGGAAAAAATTTACAATTCCTGAAGTTGAGACTCAAGATGCTATTGCATGGGAAGAACATCTTGAAGATACAATAGATTGGTCGGATCTAGGAAGGCTAATGTTCAATAATTCAGACAACGACAATGACACAGAAGATGGAAAAACGCGTAGTGGGAGAGTGTTTAGAGAATTTCACCTTGCGAACCTGTTCAAGTAGAACTATGGGGAGGAGGGTTTCTATAGTGGAGAAGAGGCAGATATGATGGATGAAGAGCACTCAGAACCTACTAGGAAAGAGGAAGGTAAAGCTAAAGAGCTTCAATGGGAAGAATCTGAAACTTCAAGAACTGCACTTACCCCTGAAGTAAGTCCTATTACCCCTCTCGTTGATTCAGTAGTATTAAGAAACCAGAGTAATCACAGCCACTAGAGTACCCACAGAACTGTTAATAGTAGTCCACCACACATTCAGTCAGGAACCCTAGGAAGATCTATGGTAGATGAGATGAGGCTTCCTATGGGGAGATGGATTTGAAGATCCTGATCATCATTGGTTCCTATCTGAACTCATGTGGAATATTAAAAATGTCACCGACGAAGCTGTCAAAAGAACATAGTTTAGTACCATTCTAAGAGACCGCACACTGATTTGGTACATGAAGCTTGTTCAGGGACTTTCACAACCTAAGACACTGAATCGGATTAAGAACGTGTTGATTGCAGAGTTCAAGAAACCCAAGTTAGAGTCACAATGTATTACAGAGCTGAAAGAGATCAAGCAGAAGGTGGCTAAACCTGTTTGGGAGTTCGATCAGAGATTCAAAACCTTAAGCGACCGATTGGATTTTTAAATCCTAGATGAACTGAACAAAGAATGGTTCAATGTTGCCCTCTTACCACACATCAGAGTTCCTTTGATGCAACATAATATTGCTTCATAGTATGAGGTGTTGGAGATCGTCATGAACCTAGAATCATCCCCTATGGGAGAATCCATCTTAGGTATGAGCCAGATCTTGAGTCAACTAACCAGTTTGTCTCAGCAGGTCGAAGAGATGAAGAAAGATAAGGGAAAAGATAAAAGAAAAGACATCTGGTGCATCAAATGCATATCATAAGGCCATGACAAGGAACATTGTCCCATATTCAATGAATACTTGGCTTCTGGAGCTCTGATCCCTTTGAAGCAAGTCACCTTACCTTGGTGCGAGGTATGTAGAAATAGACATCGCTCTGGTGAGTGCTACTACATGAAAAAGTATGTTCAGACACCTAAAAATTTGTATTGCACGTTCTATAAGTCTGTGGGACATGATGATAGAGATTGTAGGCCTTACGATCTCATGCATGAAAGGTCAATAGACATACAAAATTCAAGGCGAGGTACAACAAGAAGGAAACACTACATAGTATAACTCTCCTGGGAGAGGCAACTTCAACCCTCGTGGTGGATTCATAGGAAGATGAAGAGGAGGAGGAATGGGTTGAGGCCGTGGGCAGATCATATGTTATAACTGTGCACAACCAGGACACCTCACAAAGGATTTTTAGAACCCTTGTACCACTTGCAGCTACTGTAGCTCATTTGAACATGTTATAGAAGATTGTCCTGTGATGCTAGCTAAGATTCAGGAGAGACGAGGACCTCAACACAACCCACAAGTGAAACTGATATATACTAAGCCTCGTGGAGAATACCCTAGAGTTGTTATTATAACTAGAGGAGGCATTTTTACAGGAGAATACAAACTGACCCAAGGGAAGATTATAGAAGACTCGAGAATCAGGAAGTCTACAGAGAAGACACAAATATTCAATGCAAAGAAATAAAGACAAATGTTTGAGGAAGCAAGAAATGAATTCAGAGGATACCAAGGTTCCTCATCAAAGAAAGACCAGAAGTGAGAGAATATGGAATGCTTTTGGCATTTGATCAGTCTTCTTCGCCAAAAGAAGGAAAAGAGGTAAGAAAGCTCATGGTATTTTTGTATACTTGTATTAAGTTGGTTCAAGATGAAAGAGTTGTACAAGAGTTACAAAATTTAATCAGACAATATGAGCTAGGAAGGATAGACCCCTTACTGAATAGGGAAGTACACCAAATTGGAAATAATAGAAGGACAAATAAGGAATCACATTTGAATGCTCAAATAGGAGAGTATGAGATAGACTATGTAGTCCTCGACTTAGGCTCGAAGGTCAATTTCATGACGAAGAAAACCTTGGCACTGGTGAGAAAACCGAAGTTGATCTATTCCCCTATCAAGATTAGGATGGATAATCAGCAAGCCCCTTTGGTAGATTAGAACATGTCCCTATGGACATTGATGGAGTAAGAACATTTGCATATTTTTAGGTAATTGAGATTCTTGATGATAGTTGTCCTTACCCCGTGCTGTTAGGAATTGATTGGGATTTCAACAATTCCACGGTGGTTGATTTAAATAAAATACGTATGACTTTTGAAAGAGACGGACTTAGGGTCATCACACCTTTAGATCCAAATGAAGGTTAGTGGTACACAGAACCTATCAGAGAAGAAGACCATGCATACACACTGGAAAACATATACAAGCTAACAACCAGACAACAGGATTACATTAATCCCAAAACCGATGGAAACTTAAGATGGTGAAGTGATAGCGCATGTTCATCCGAATCAAAAGAAGCACTAGAGAACTGATAGAATAATATGTATGAAGTATCTACAATAATATGTGCTAGATTAACTAGAGAAGTTCGCTGGATCAACACAACAATAAGTAACTTACCCACATTTGATGGTATGAACCCTGTGGAAACCTTCTTGTTGGACTTTGAAGAAAGTGTACAAATACAACAGTGATTAATGGTGATGGATGAGGCCTTGAAAGACACACCAGTAATATGGTGGGGGGCATACAAAAGTAACATTACAGATTGGATATAGTGTCGTACCCTGATGACAATGAGGTTCTCAGCACAAGTAGAAGGCTACAAAGTTAGCTACACAGGTCGAAGCTGCCCAAAGGAATATGTGCGAAGCTATGAAGAAGCATGGAGCAACATCCCTTGAGAGAATTGGGTACACAAATTCATCAACACGCTGGACACAACACCTATCAATTGGTACCTTCAAGCAGAGTTGTGCCGCATCACTACAGATTGGCAAGGTATGACTCAAAATTTTGTAACCACCTTCTTATTTGAAATTCAATATCATTCAGTAGATCAAGCATTACAAATTGTGAGATATAAAGTATTCAAGGAGGTATCTAGCCTTCCCTTAGAACAAGAAGAGGATGAATGGATTGCGCCTCTCCAGAAACTGCAAGGTTGTTACAACATCAATGCTGATGACGATGATGATCCGAGGAAGGTGAACATCACATAAACAAAAGGACAAAGAGATGGGGAAGGACCGGGAGTGGAGCTACCATTTATTGTACAAATGATTAAGATTAAGAAAGTCAATATTGGAACAGAACAGATACCAAAGTTTGCAAATGTTGGAGATTATTGGGATGTTGCTACCATTGACAAAATTACAGAGTTATTGCATGAATATCAGGACTTGTTTCCAACCAAGTTCACTATTATGAAGGGAATTAAAGGGCCTATGGGTGAGATGAGGATTCGTTTGAAGCCAGATGCTAGACCAATCAAACAGAGACCTTACAAAATAAATCCTAAATATAAGGAGAAAGGGAAAATTAAGCTCGACAAAATGTTGGAAGCAAGGATTATAGAGCCTGTCGAAGAGTCTAAGTGGATAATCCCTATGGTGGTGCAAGGAAAGAAAACAAGAGATATCAGGATATTCATGGATCTCAGAAAGCTGAATGATGCTTTTTTGAATGACCCCTTCCCTACACCATTCATGGGAGGATAGGAAGTATATTATTTTACAGATGGATTTTCAGGATATCATCAGATCCAGATTGCCAAGGAAGATTGCTATAAGACCACGTTTGCAACAGAATGGGGATCCTACAAATATACAATAGTTCCATTTGGATTGAAGAATTCCCCATCCATCATTTTCAGGGTGGTGGTCGAAGCATTCAAGGAATTTCTGCATAAATTCCTAGAAGCATATTTTGATGATTGGACTGTTTTTAGTTTATTGAAAAATCATATTGAATGTCTAAGGATAATGTTGGATAAATGTAGGCAATTTCAAATTTCCTTGAACCTGAAGAAATGAATTTTCTTTTCACCATTTAGAGTTCTGTTAGGTCATATTGTATGTAAGCAAGGATTGATGGTAGATCCATCCAAAATTTCCATTATAGTTGATCTACCCCCTCCTTCTTTAGTCAAATAGTTGCGTACTGTGTTGGGACACACAGGATACTACAAGAGGTTCATCAAAGGATATGCTCATATCACAACACCCATGGAAAAACTTTTGAAGAAATATTGTCAGTTTAGTTAGACAGAAGAATGCCAGTAGAGCTTCGACACACTGAAACAGAAAATGGTTACTGCACCCATTTTGGTTTTTCCAGATTGGACCAAGGAATTTCAGGTGAATGTCGATGCATCTTCCATTGCTTTAGGAGTTGTGTTAGCACAACCTAGAAGAGGATATATTGACCTCTCGTTAGCCTTTGCTAGTAGGAAGCTATCGACTGTTGATATTAATTACACTACCACTGAGGGAGAAGGGTTAGCCATGGTGTATGCATTGCAGAAATGTTTTCACTACTTGTGGGGAGGACACTTTAAAATGTTTACCGATCACTCTGCATTGAAATACCTAGTCAATAAGCCAGTGTTGGGGGGACAGATATGTAGATGGATGCTTCTATTTCAATAATATGATTTTGAGATCATAGTAAGGCCAGAGAGAATGAACAAAGGTCCTGACCACTTGTCAAGGTTGGAACATGGTGAAGAGCCGACGAGTTTAGAGGATGCATTGTCGGATGCACAACTACTAGCCATTAGAAGTATTGATGACCACTTCCCATAGATATTTCAGTTCCTATCAATAGGAATGGCACTTAGTGAGTATACAATTCCCCAGAAGAAAAAGCTAATACTGCGCGCTAAAGAATTCTCACTTATAGTTGGACATCTATACAAGATGGGACCTGATGAGATATTAAGAAGATATGTTATGGAGGTAGAGGGGCCAATGATCCTTGCAAAATCTCATGAAGGCCTAGCAGGAGGGCATTCTGCAGGAAAAGCGACTGCGCAGAAGGTTCTAAGAGTTGGCCTTTGGTGGCCTAACTTACACAGAGATGCTAAAGACTATTCCAGAGCCTGTGATGTATGCCAAAGAGTGGGGAAACCATCCAGAAGAGATGAAATTCCATTAGCCCCACATATGACCCTACAATCCTTCGAGAAATGGGACATTGACTTCATTTGACCTATAAATCCACTAGGAAAGCGTACAGGAGTGAGGTACATAATTATAGAAACAAAATTCTTGGTGAGATGGGAAGAAGCAAGAGCAGTCAAGGAATGTAGTGCAACTACAAATGCATTCTTCATATTTGATGATATTGTAACTAGGTTTGGATTCCAAAAGATCCTTATGAGTGATCAAGGAACACATTTCATCAATAAGACAGTTGAAGCCTTGACTGAAGAATTTGCAGTCCACCATCAAAAGAGCACACCGTACCATCCACAAGCAAATGGGATAGTTGAAGCATTGAATAAGATCTTGGAGACAACACTGACAAAGATTTGCAGTGTGAACATGGATGATTGGGATTTAATAGTACCATAAATATTATGAGCCTATAGGACCACTTGCAAGAAACTAACAATGAGACCCCCTTCAAGTTGGTATATGGTCTCGAATCTGTTTTTCCAATGGAATATTTGGTACCAAGCTTGTGAATTGTCGCATTTACAGATATGGATGACCCTAGCACTATTCAAGAGAGGCTTTCACACGTTGGTTGAATTGGAGGAAGACATATTTGTTGCAGGATTCCATCAACAAGTAGAGAAGGAAAGAGAGAAGGCCTACCATGACAGACACATCAAGAAGAAGGAATTTAAACAAGGTGATCTAGTCTTGATATATGACAGTAAGTTCATCAAACATCCTGGGAGGTTCAGAATGCATTGGCTAGGGCCATACAAGATCACTTATATTACAGAGGGAGGAGCTGTGCAATTAAAGACTCTAAATGGGGAGTGGAGCAAAGGATTAGTGAATGGGAGTCGACTGGAGTTGTATTATGACAACCAGCTTCCTCGCAGCTCTCAGTAGGAGCATGAAGAAAAGGGTCTAGGTACCAAGTTCATTTGAAACTGGGTACCAGAAAGAGAAATGATAGTCTACACAAGGAGAAAAAAAGAAGGCATGGAGAAGAAAGCAGTGGTTGTACTACGCAGTCAGGAATCGAAGTAAAACAGGAAGGTCAGATTTGAAGTGCCTTGGGATGAGTCACAGGTGAGTGTTCGGGGCCTTTTGGCCCTTGGGTATGGAAGCAAGAGAAGATCAAGGAAGAAAAGGCAAAATGTGAACTTCACGCAAGACGTAGTGACTGTTATAGGGTTGAAGTGAGCAAAAGAGAAGAAAAGATGGAGCGAAGTTCGAGAAAGAAAGCAGTTGGATGAGGAGATCAAGAATGACATATAAGAAAGTAATAAGGATCGTGGACAAGTCATCAAGTGGAAAAATCCACCATTGGATGCTTCAAAGCATCACGCGAGAAGAAAGGAAAGACAGGACGGCGAAGCCCTGAAAATATGGGTCAAGTTGACCTAGGGTTTTGGTATCTAGGATTTTGGACTCCTAGGTTTCATCCTAGGGATGTTGGTGAGTGATTATAATGTATAAATAAAGGTCATGTGAACCTAGTTTGGGTTGGTATG
Organism: Picea engelmannii; assembly: GCA_009831015.1. NCBI lineage: Eukaryota > Viridiplantae > Streptophyta > Pinopsida > Pinales > Pinaceae > Picea > Picea engelmannii. The sequence goes on from ML778582.1 coordinate 425,969, forward strand.
ATATTGTTGTCAATTTAGTGGTATTGTTGTGAGAGATTACTGTTGTGTGAGAGAGAAGTGCTAAGTGTGAGAGCCTTCTAGTATTGTAAGGTTTTCAGCTGGGTGTGAAGATCAAACCTGCAGCTAGGTGTGCAAGGAGGGGAGAAAAAGAAAGGAGAAGAGAAGAGATCTGCTAGCTGAGAGTGCAGACAAGAATTGTATGCTTCACCTTAATATATTATAAAGCATAGTTTTGTGGATGTAGCCATAGAGAGAGAGTGAACCACGTACATCTCTTATTGTGTGTGATTGGTATTTTATCTCTGTCGTTGATATACTATGATTGTATTACTATTTTAGATCTAATACGTAGATTTGAAGAATAGATCTAAGTTGATAAGTGATATATGAATGTTGTGATGTTCCTATGTTAGATCTACTTGATATTCCCCTTGGTTGTAGACATCCCTGTCTTGCAACCCCCTCATCATTGCGTCAGGTGAGACTGCATCTACTTCATAGGTGTTGCCGAAAGGGTCAGTAGTTAGGGCTTGTTGGTGCGCTCTTGGAGCTGAACCCTGGATCTTCCCCTGTGCCAACAAAGTTTCTTACTCCTTAGTTCTCTATGATTCTCCTCATCCTTTGTGTCCTTCCCCATCCATTACTTCTAGGGAAATTTGGTCTCCTTGCCTCCTTGAGGGATGAAGGAATTTTTCGGAGCCTTCTTGATCACTGCATCCTTCATGTCGTGGGATATCATGATGACCTCATGTAATGTGGCTGTCCTAAATACCTTCACCCATCCTCTCAAGGGTTCATATAGTCCTTTCGTGAATAAAATCACCAACCTCCACTGAGAGATATATGTCACCATAACCACCATTCTTTGAAATTATGTGATGTATGCTTCTAGTGTTCCTATTTTTTTCAATTGTGAGAACTCCCTGAAGTATATTTCAGGGTCCTTCTGGTCAATCCTATCCATTAATATTTGAGTGAATTCCAAATATGAACTGATGTTGGCATGCCCTAATGTCATCATCCCATGGTACCACCATTAGTGAGCTTCTCCTTCCAAGTAAAGAGTGGCATACTAAATTTCTTTTTCTTCGAACATTGGGTTGAGTTGGAGGTACACAGATAACTTATGTACCCAGGCCCTGGACGTACTCTTTTCTAATCCATCGAAGGGTGGAATATTCAACCTTCCCACCTTGTGCATGAGATCAAAATTATGTGGGATCTGTGTTCCCCTACCCCCCTCCCTTGGTTCATACTTATGTTTGAGTTTGTAAAAGTATTTATAGGAAACATTGTCATGTATGTATACATCTATCATCTTGTACTCTCTGTATGAGATGTTAATATAAATCCCATGATCCCGTTGCTCCTTTTATTATATAGGTTTCCTTGTTAGGAGATGTGGTAATAAAGGCCTAGGGATATTTAATCTATTTCTATGATTTGGGGTGTGGTTATTTCTATTCTCAGAGTGTATTTTGTCAGTCCAACGGGATCCAATGGGTCCACCTTGACCTGCACCATTCATACTTTTGTGCCATCCTAACAACTATGAGAATTCCTCAAGAGACTGATGTTGGAACTTTGTTGTATATTTTTGTCTCTGTAACATCCCGCTCTGGTGCCCATACCAAACTTATTATTTGAGGACACTTGCTCGCAAGTGATCTGGATTTATATGATGATAATTTTTTTTTTTTTTTT
>ML778582.1:441529-481642 GCA_009831015.1 Picea engelmannii
CTAACTAGTAATACTCAAAGCCCTCCCTTTCTGTGTTAAAAAAGAAATAGTCCAAATGGATCCTTGTCCGTCAGGTCTGTAAACCTTGGTGAATGTTATCTTGAAAATTGTTTATGTCGTTGTTGAGTAATAAGTATGGCGGCCTGTCCTGGACTTACGTAACCTACTTACCCCAGGTTAGTATATTAGGGTGGTTGTTCATGTGATTAATGTTGGAATTGTGTTCTGTTGTCGGAGTCCTCTTGTCACGCATCCTCCGTAAGGAGCGCAGTTGTCCTTCTTATGTATGTTGTACTTGATCGTGGTCAGTTAGTCGCTTGGTCTGTTGTGTCGGGCGGGATGTAGACACCTCCATGTTCCTTAGAACAGTCGCCAGCCCTGAGACCTTAAATGGTTAAAGACGATGGGAAACTGGGCTTGAGCGTTGATTATGTGTCTTGGGGGTCCTAACCTTGCAGGGTAGGATGGGCGGGAGGTCATTCGTGTTTATCAGTCAGTCTTATTTGTCGCTAAATGTTTGCGTTGCAAAGTTATGTGTGTTGTTACTTCTTCACACGCGCACACACCTTCAACACCAAAAAAAAAAAAAATTTGCACCTATTACCAGAATGGTTGTCGTAACGACGCAGGTCGTTACAGTCTCCTAACCCAATAATTTGATATATAGATCACCTCATTGTTGTCTCCCATGCTTCCTTCTGGTTCTAATTCTACGTGGTTTACTGTTTTTTTCTCTATCTAGTGATTCTCGAGAAGTTTTTCCTCCACGCCCCTTTCTTCTACACATCAATTTAGTCACAAGATGGAAGAATGACCAACTATGATTCCAATGTAATATTCCAAACTATGATACATGGGAAATTATTATGCTTCTTTGTGTTATTTTATCAAATAGTTTGTTGGAAGTGCCAAATAGTAGCTTAAACATAGATCATATATCCATTACACATAAAGTTGAGCATATAACAATGGCATCTTATTATGGATGGATTTTTCCCAAAATCAGTACAATCATAACTAATGGTTTTAATAATAGTTGTAGAATACTACTAAGAACACAAACTAATGGCTTATAGGAAACATCACAATATACTACAAAAACAACATAATGGAACTTAGAATGATGCCAAGATATGGAGCCAAAGGATCTTCAAGCGCTCCTCTTCTCTTCTATAGTGACATTTCTCTGTGTTTGGTGGTGGAATTGATTTAGATCTATTCCTAAACCTGATCTGATGAGTTGATCAAAAACCCCAACTCATAGGGGTCCTCACGAGATTCTTGTGGGGTGTCTAGAAGGGCCTTGTGGGATGACCCTAGTTCAACCTGTAGGTATTCCTCCTTTTCCAGGTGTGAAAAACCCTCCTAACACCTTTTTCCTTGACAAACAGTCTCCTCCATAAATTTTTCGTAAACCCCCTTTGTGAGATGATCTAACTTCAAATTATCTCCATAATGAAAACAATCACCACAATGAACTCAAATGATGATTTTAGATGAATCCCCCTATTGTCTAGCTAGGGTGGATATTGCACCACTGAAACTAAACCTGTATTGGAAGTATTTTTCCCAAAACACCAACGAAAATTATGGCTATAAGAGCACTCAATAAGATATCAAAACATAATTCCAAGGGGGAAGGGTTGCTCCTCTATTTATCCTTCCTTTGGATCTTTTGGATCTTTCCCCCATTTTGAATGAATCAAATCTTCACTTTATTTTCCCTCCAATTCCATTAAATATAATTTTTTATTTGATTTAATGTCACTTTTAGGGTTTGACAATATTTTTACCTAGTGACATATCCTAGACTCCCTTTTTCCTTGTTGACTATAGCCTACAAAAGTTGTATAGGCTATTGAGTCATAACAATAACTTGGAAGGGGACATTGTAGGATAAAAAAGGGGTTTAATGACAGTGAAAATGGTGTCAATATGGAGACCCATCAAGCCTAAATGTATACCGCCTAAGAGGGAAGTGGACCATAAAATTCAATTATTTCTAGACTCCCCCTTGTCAAATATTGGGTTGTATAGATAGTTTGTTATGAAAGAAAATGAAGTAAAGAATAAATTGCAATAGTTGTTGGAGCAGGGTGTGATTCAACCAAGTAACTCACCTTGTATTTCATCCATCATAATTTTTCCCAAGAAGGATGGGGCTTGTATAATGTGTATCGATTACATGTCATTGAATAACATTACACTGAAGAATCGATATCCACATCATTATCTAGTATCATTTGATATTGTTTATTTGGATGATATACCGGTTTATAGTGCTACTTTTGAGGATCAAATCTCACATCTTACACATCTTTTAGAGACCCTAAAGAAGCACCAACTGCTCGCCAATCTAAAGAATTGCAAGTTTTCTCAACATCCTCTAGTGTATCTAGGGTATGTGATAGGTGGAAGCGAGATCAAGATATATCCCGATAATATGGAGGCCATCATGAAATGGCTAATTTATACAAATTGCACAAAAGCTAGGATAATTATTGGGAAACACATTACTTGTAGAAGTTCATAGCTTCATTTTCAATAGTATTTGCACCACTCCACAAAATAATAGAGGGAAGTAAGAGTTTATAGTGGGTGAAGAATAAACAAAAGTATTTTGATGATCTAAAAAGAAATATCGGTCAATCACTAGTTATCATACTACCAAACTTGGATAATCCCTTGGAATTGGAGACAGATGCAAGTGCGTATGCCATAGGAGCAGTCCTAATGTAGGGAGTAAGGCCTATCTGATATCATTATAAAGTATTTGTTACAAAATTTTTGTACAAAAGGATCTATACACCTTGGTACAAGCTATGAAAAATTGGAAGCATTATCTTATGGGAAAGGAGACCATCATCCAAAGAGATCATCAACTGCTCCAGTATTTGTAGGACCAAAGTAAGTTACAACAAATAGATGGGGTTCTTACAACAATTTCATTTGGCCATAAAGTGTAAGAAAGGTAGCACAAACAAGTTGGAAAACATGCTTTCACGAACACCCACATCCAATATTATAGCTTTGGGAACTATGATGCACATGGATCCTTTTACCCATGATGTATGTAAAAATAAAAAATAGAAAAGGACTTGAAGGAGGTGTTTCAATAGCTACAAGGCCAATTCATATAGAATAAGGTGACATCAATACTAGCTATCATTTCGAGAATGGTTTACTCTACAAGCTCGACAATATCTATGTCCCTAAAGGTGAATGACTGGAACTTATCAGGGAGGCTCACACCTCCAAGGTTGCAAGACATTTTGGTGTTGGGAGGATAGTTTCCAATTAACATAATCGTGTGATTTGGCCTTGTTATCATAATATTTTCACTTGTGCAAATCCCTCCACAAGATATCAATCTTTGTAACAATTGGAAGAATCTACCACTATCACCTAAGTAGAGACTTCCCTCATTTTAGTGATGTAAATAGGTCCACCACAAGGGAGGATTCCCTGGTGGCCTCAAGGGATCAAATAGAAATATTATATGAGCCTACATCCCCCTATATTGGTCACCCTATGGTTAGGTATAGGTCTAGGAGTGGAAATGGAAGGTAATGAGGTAATTATTTTACCTATACTAGACAATAAACAATTTTCAAGATAATATACAAATTTACCAATTTATGAAGCTCAAATTGATATCTTAGACATTAGATGATCAATAAATACATTGGTTGTTTCAAATTACAACAATAAACAAGTTTTACAACAATAATTAATATTTTTCAACAATAACAAGAAAATGTACTTAAAAATGTAGTTAATTAGCATGGAAATTAACCCTTTAACATGTACAATGTGTTAGCACTAGAAGTCACACCTAGACTATTGTAGGTGTAATCCTAACACCCATCATAATTTGAATAATTAAATCAATTTATGGTTGATGGATCAGCAAGAAAGAGCAAGAAAGAGGGCAACAGACTGTCTACATAGACATTCCATTAGGCATGGAGTCATAAACACCCTACAGATCAAATGAAATCAAGTTGCATACCAGACAAAAAGGATATATAATTATGAATAAAATAATGGAGTAGATGACACTAAGAATAATATTCATTAAGCAGTGATCCTCTCTACAAAATTAATTAAAATAATACTTAAGCATAAATCATGAAACGAGGCAATCACTATAAATCCTTTGGAGCTCATGAATTCTCCTACCCATGGAAAACCATTTATCTTCAATAACTAAAATATATTCAGGCACTATGATTACAAAATAAATGGAAAACAAAGAATAAAATATGATAAACAACTCTAATGAATATTTAATGGCAGAAAATGTGATTACAAATAGGCCCTTAGGATTATAAATAAGCAACTAAACTACTCCTCAAACTCTATCCTCTCTTGGATCATTAGTTGCACCCCTTCCTAAACATTTTTTTTTTATCTATAGTGTATCATTGATTCGTACTCTAAATATTTCTAATCCCAAGTGGTTGCATTGGATTACCTTTTGTCTAGGAGTTGTTACAACAAGGTGAAACAAAAAATCCACCTGGCTCCTATTTTTTTTTATCTTTTCTATTTTGATAAATACCTTTTGAAACAGGTCATGATACCTTCTCTAGTGATTGAATACATGTCCTTCATGTCTGAATACATCCTAGGAATCCATTATATCCCCCTCAGACAAGTGGTAACCCTCCTACAATTCATATTTATCATATTTTTAGAATTCTTAGCGCCTTTGAAAACACACACTACGAACTTTCCTGTAAATGATGATTTCAACTTTTCTTCCAAGTGACGAATTGGATAAAGATGATTTGTGGTTAGCAAGTCAATAATATAATGATTCATATCCATAAAAACTTTTAGAAGAACCCATATCGACATTTAAAAGCTATGATAAAAAAATGACTCTAATGTGTACTAATTTGCTACAAATTGTCCCAAAACTACCAGTTCGTAGCATCTTTGGCAGCACGTGCTACGAAGTTTCATGTAGGTGCATTTTTTCATTAAAAAAATATTAAAAATTTGAAAGCTTGCACAACAAGATGGGAAACCTTTTAGATCCTACTACAATTACTGAAAACAATAAGATACCCATTACCACGTTTCCAAACCATAATAATATGTGATTAGTGAATGAGGTACTTTCTTGATTTGCTGTAAACTTTGAGGTGAGTTTGTAGTAGGTTGAATTGACACATAATTTGACCCTCAAATGGTTAAATATGACATAAGGAACCTGTGCACACCCCTATACATCCTATGTGCTAACATATAGCTCCATAGGGGATGGAGACCTCCCTGTGAGGATCCAATAACATTGCATTTCTAGTGCCTTATCCATTCCATCCCTATAATTTGTATGCTTGTTTATGCCTTGAGAGCACCTATGATCATTTATTGACACTAAATAACAGAAACATGCATGAAATGACAATCCCTTCTTATAGTTATGAAAATAATCTTTTATGAAGTCAAAAATATAAACATGATGACTCCAATGAACCTCCATGAATGTTTCCATAGGGTCATAAAAAAAGAAGGAAATACATTAATAAAATCTCCATCACTCTACTCGGACTGAAAATTGAATTGTTTCTGAATATTTTTTGTTATATAACTGATGCCAATTCCATTTTATTGGAAAGTTGAAGATTGTTGTTGGTTGATTTTATTGATTTCAAAAGGAACTTCAAATGGATTAAACACACCCTCATGTTGATTAGAAACAATAATATTGTTTGCAAGAAATAGGTCAGAGATCTTCTCTATTTCAACTTCAATTTCTTGAGAAATATCATCATTGTGAAAAGCATAGAAAACCTGTTGAAGATCCTGAGGACCAATTTCTTCCCCAAATATTTCTTGATTACAAATATATTTGTATTTAAGGTTGACATATTTTTTATATAAAATATCAAACTCCATACAACATTCTTCGTACAGGAGATCACCATGATAATTTTTTTTGCAATAACAATTGAAAGTTCTATGAAAATCTTTCAATGAATGAATGCTAGCAAGACAGAGGTTTCTACACCACTCTTGAGCATGTCCTTCCAAAGAAAATATGAACATTTTAATAAGAACATCCTTATGATGAATATTTAGCCTATGCATATACTCATGAAAATCCAACAAGTTCTCACCAGGATGATCATGCTCGTTTCCCACGAACCTCGGAAGGAAAGGTTTCCTTATTTCTCTATCAGGTAGAATATCTAGAAACCCAGGTATATAAGAGAAGTCACAAAATGCATAAATTCGAGCCAGAATAGCTTCCATTGCATATGAAAAAATGAACTATAAGTGCTGCCAGTAGATTCTTCCTTCATGGAGTGGATTTTCCAGGTGAATGATTGCAATCCAAACTATGTAACCAGCCCTTATCCACCATCAAAGACTAGATCTATGCTCGTTGTCGTTCTCCCAGGGAAGATATTTTCGTGTCTTCATTCCCTAGCAATGATGCCAAAAATTTTAGCACTAGAATTCACACCTACACTGTTGTAGGTTTAATCCTAATACCCATCAAAAATTGAATAATTAAATCAATTTATGGTTGGTGTATCAATAGGAAAGAGAAAGAAAGAGGGTAGTAGACTATCTATAGAGACATTCCATTGGGCATGGAGTCATAAACACCCTACATATCAAAGTAAATCAAGTTTCATAACAAACAAAGGGAACACATAATTATGAATAGAATAATGGAGTAGATGCCACTAAGAAGAATATTCATCAAGTATTGATCATGTCTGCAAAATGAATTAAAAAAAGAGTTGAACATAAATCATGAAAAGAGGCAATCACTGCAAATCCTTTGCAACTCATGAATTCTCCTACCCATGGACAACCATTGATCGTCAATACCTGCAATATATTAAAGTAAGAGGATGAAAAAATAAATGGAAAATAAAGAATACAATCTGATAACCAACTCATGAATATTTAATGGCCGAAAATGTGATTACAAACAGGCCCTCATGCTTACAAATAAGAAGCTAAACTGTGCCTCAATCTCTCTCCTCTCTTGGATCATGAAATGAACTCCTTCCTCAAAAACACAACTACTGTATATAGTGTATCATTCCTTCCTACTCTAAATAGGTTGAATCCCAAGTGGTTGCATTGGATTCCCTTTTCTCTAGGAGCTATTACAACAAGGTGAAACAAAAAATCCACCTAGCTCCTATTTTTTTGGATCTTTTCTATTTTTGATAAAAACCTTTTGAAACAGGTAATGTTGCTTGATCTAGTGATAGAACACATGTCCCTCATGTCCAAATACCTCCTAGGAAACCGTTCAAACCACCTCAGATAGGTGGCAGCCCTCCTACAGCTCAGATTTATCAGAATGTTATAGTTCTCAATGCCTTTGACAGGACGCGCTGCAAAGTTTCCTGTAGGTGATTATTTCAGTGTTTATCCTAAATGACGAAATGGGTTAGGCTGAGTTTTGGTCAGAAATTCAATAACATAATGATTCATCTCCACAAAAAAATTCAGAAGCACCCATATTTAAATTTAAAAGTTATGATGAAAACATGACTCTGTTGTGTGTTAATTCACTACAAACTGTCCCAAAACTACCATTTCACAGTGCCTTTGACAACGCGCACTATTCATGTAGGTACGTTTTTACATTAAAAAAATATTTCAAATTTTAAAAATTTCATAAAAAGATGGGAAACCTTTTAAAACCTTCTACAATCACTTGAAACAATAAGATACCCATTGCCACATTTCCAAAGCATAATGATATATGATTAGTGCATGAGGTAGTTTCTTGATTGAGTGTGAACTTTCAAGTGAGTTTGCAACAAGTCGAATTGACACATGATTTGACCCTCAAATGGTTAAATATGACATAAGGAACATGTGTACAACCCTATACATCCTCTGTGCTAACACAATGTTCTCCAATTGCTAGATGAAATTTCTGAGTAGTTTAAGCCACTTTTCAAAGTGTGTATGCAGCAAATTAAACTAAATTTCAGTGGTTGTAGAATTTTTTTTTTACAACAACAATAAATATAATTTGTTTGCTAGGATTAGGGTTAAAGAAGTTATTAATATAGTTGAGAGAGAGAGAGAATATCAATTTTAAATTCTACTTTCACCACAAGAACAACTCTAGACTAGGTTCATTGTCCTCTAGGGATTATGGAATCAAACATACACAACCTTCAATATTAAACTAGATGAAATGAGAAGGATTAGGTCTAAACCCTAAGGTGCAAACAATCTTTGGCCTTAGGACTATACCTTGAATAACATGGTTCCTAAGGTGAAAACACTCTTCGATGCTAAGTGTCATTTTCCTTCTTCTTATTCCACTAGGTCCAGGATCAAAGACTAAGGTTAAAACCATAAATTGAAAACCATTCTAGGCATGGGGTTATTATCCCTAGAAAAGAAGGATTTCACAAAACTTGGAAAATAAAAACTTTGTGAAGGAGAGAAGCACTTATGTCTCCTTCCTAGGGTTTCAATAAGATATAATAACTTGCAACAAGATAGTAATTAACACCTTAAACATTAGAAAAAGACATGAAATTGCAGAAATTACTTATTTCTCCAATTTGATAGGCCATACAAAACCGTAGTTGCAGAAACAAATCATCCAAGAGATAAAAAACATCCACAAAATATCCTTCTCCAATGTAGCATATGATATCAATCGACCAAGAGAGGGAAATAAAAAAAAATTTAGAGTTTCTGTCCCACAAATGTGAGAGAGAATAATGACAAAAATGAATCGAGTGCTAGCCTTATTTATAAGGAAAACCCAAACACTCCAAAAGTCACAATAATGAAAATTCATCTCTCTTTAGTGGGATTGACCCCTCATATTTACCTTTACAAATACTAAAAGTGGAAAAATTATAAAACAAATGGCCACACATGTGGTGATGTCATGCCCTAAATGGGATAGGAGGGCCTCTCCAAGGCCACGTGTCATAATCTGAGGTGAAAAGGAGGTGGAAGTATGCTACATCCTCTCTCAAAGTCATCACTGACATCCAAGTGGGAGTAAACCCCATCATCATCCATCAAACCCTAGCATGATATAATCCTCTAAATTCCCAATGTTGAAGGTGAAAGGGGTGGTGCTTGAAGAGGATACAATTGTACATCATCCATGTATGTCCTTTAATCATATCCATGTGCAAAATCATCCATCCAGTGCAAGATATCCTCTGGGATGGAGAGCCCAAGGTGTGGGATTTATGCACATCTTTGTACCATCATGGCCAAATAAGTCAAAATAAATCCCATATGTCCATCATACAAGGTCCTGAAGATGTGAGATACCATGTTTGAATGTGTCAAGTCATTGGGTGAATCATTGCTCTTTATCACATGTGTCAAATCCTTCAATAAAGGCACGATGTCCTCAGTGAAATCCTCGCAAGTCCTTCAAAGAACCATATCATGGGCATCTAAATCAAAAAAAGATATGAAATAAGGTAAGACAATGTTCATAAGATATATTGGTCCTTAAGTCATGCAAAGTAAGATATTAATTAATACATAATCCATATGAATAGTTCACTTTAGTATCCCCTTCAAGTATCACACCAACTTGAGACTTTATGTAATTTGGAAAGTTTGAATATGGGAGGGCATTCGTCAAACCCTATTATATGTTCCAACCAAAACTGTGAAATAAAATACCTAGCTAGAGGTATATGTTCTGAGGGAAATAGTGAAAGAAAAATAACCCTTCAATAGTAAGTGTGATAGTGGTAATATCCATTGGAATGGTTTTTAACCTCCCCACCTAGGTTGAATTCCTTGTAAGTGACATGTGTATCCCTTAAATGGGTCTATATGATTTTATTTTTGTTGAGCCCCCAATATTTTGAAAATTCTCGGCCTCCCCATGTTCTCTCATGGATTTCGTGGGGGTTTTTTGTGGACGTAGTGAGTACTGATCTTTGGTTCAATGAACCACCTGTAAAAAGGAAAATAAAATAAAATATGATAATGGTACATGTTGGGATTAGTTCATGGATTACAATGTCATTTAATCCATCTCAATGAGATCCTTTGTGAAGGGTGCACATGGTATTGATTTACCACCTTCTAAGTGATAATTTTTGCAAACTCCTTTATTTGCATTTTTATTTGTCCTCTTATCATATTTGTAGGTACCATTTTATAAGGTTTCAAGTTGTAGCATCACAACTTGGGACTAGGTTGAGCACATAAAGCATAGAGGTCAAGTTTGGATTGACTTTTGAGATTCCTTTTATATTATTCCTCTCTTTCTTTAGAGTCATTATTTTATTCTTTTAGAAATAGTTTCAATCAAACTCTGGCCCTTCATCTCCTCTTCTCATGAGAGAATGGACCATGAACCATTACCGAAGTTTAGTAAAATTTGACAGGCTCTAGGATGGAAAGTGTTAAGTATGGTTGGGAATGGAGTGTTACCCTTGTGAGCCCCCCCCAGTAGTACCCCTTTTCCCTAGGTCGTGACAACATGGGAATAGGGAACAAAATCTTACCACCAGGGTGAAACAAGGAAACAAGCATAACTTCTTGAGCCAATGATCCATTATCCAACTTCAATTTATGATCCTCATCCACATTCCTAGTAAATTAAACATAATACTTTTCATGAAATAAGGACTAAGGTACCTCATGGTGACATTGGCTTACCATCTCTAATACACTAATTTGATTTGATGTGATGAGCTTGGATTATTTGTAGTAGAAAAAGTAAATATGAACGGTCCTACTAGACTGTTATCCGTGGACATGTTGATCATCATCATGGTCGATATCATTGTCTCCATTGCATTCCATGAGGCATCATATCCTTTATTTACCAATAGTCATGGTTTTGTGGGGGGGNGGGGTAAAATATGGCACAAACATGTGGACATGAGCTCATCGTAGAGTGCATAAGAACATCAACATATTTGGTTGTCGAATACCTGAAATCTCACACCCACTATTAACAACAATAACACTTATAATTATAGGCCGATGGATGTGAACCACTGAGGTTAGTATTATATAAAAAATTATGCTGGAAAAGATAAAAATTTCACTACAAATATACATTATAAAGTAATGATCAACAATGCAATTTCCTAAAATGAATGCATAACATACAATGAAATGCAAAGTATATGTAAGAGAACGCAAAACTACACTAACATGAATGCATGATGAAATCATAATATACCAATGGAAATGAAAAAAATTCATGACCCGCCTACCCTAATGCTACATGCCAATTGAAATGTTAGGTATAATCATATAACCAGTGAATCCATCCTAGTGTTTCATCAAATTAAAAATTTCCACCCCTGTGCTTATTATAAACCAAAGAAAAAATACATCAAGCATAAAATAATCATGATTTTGGATAATCACCAGAACAAGGTCAAAAATATAATCGATCTCAAGATGGAAGGGGGAAGCAAAATAATTTTTCCAAGGTACACTCCTACAATATTTCTCAATCCATCTTTGAGTAGGTTTGTGATAAGACGAATTCTCAAAAGGCTAACCCAAAGGTTTTTAAAGTTGAGTATCTTGTCCCCTGTCACTCCTGAAGGATTGGGAAGGAATGGAAATAAACCTGAAGGATGTATGATGACCTAAGGATGGGATGGACAAAGACTTAGACATGGGTAAAGATGTCAATAAATTTTTTTGCTCACAACATAGGGTTTGTTGGTCATGTGCGTGAAACTAAAAACCCTTGCAACAAACCATAGGTTGAAAATAATTTTTCCCCATGGGTAAATTACCACCAGGAGGAAAACCCCCAACTATATATTTAGTGGAATATAAAGATAAAAAAGGAAATCATGTAAACAATGGTCACAAAAATACTTATTTTGGAAAACCATGGCCTCATCTTCATCAACGTTAGAGCATAAATGCGGTTGCAAATATTCTTTGTAGAATAAATCCAAGTGATCAAAAGTATTTTTATCAAACCATCTAGGATAGGACCAAAAATCATCATGAGAGTGTTGCTATGAGTCATCCCTGAATGGTTGGAACAAATATGTAATCATTTCATATTCATGTTTCCAAACATATGAATCATTAGAAATTACATATGGTTGTTTTGAAGGTAACAATTCCAAATTTTTTTATTTAAAAACACCCTTCAATTTTTTAAATGGTATCTCCATCAAACTAGAAAAATTCACGTCCAACATATGTCTCCCAACATGTATAAAATTATCAATATTCTCAATCACATCCTCACCTTTATTATAGTATGAAGGGTCTAATGCATCCAAGGGTTCTTCTAGAAACTCTTCACTTTCCAAATCATGAAATTAAACAACATCAAAAAATTGGAAAGTAGTATAACTTACCATGTTATCTTCTTCATGTGCAGGAGGAATGGAAGCTTCATCTTCAACATATGGAGAAATAACTACGAACATATTGTCTTCATGAGGGGCCTCTCTATGGGTTAGGTATTCAACATGATATGTTTCATCAACGTGTTCTTCTTCAATGAATTCACAAGGAAACTCATGTTATACTTCTTGTATTTGGTGATATACCTCATGAGTCACCTTTTCAAGATATCATTCTTTAATCAAATATCCTCTTCAACTTTTTGTTCCTTAATGTATTCTTCATCTTCCTCAACAACTAGAATAATTGTCAACGTCTCATCTTTATGTGAATGAGCATCCTTGACCAAGTACCCATTTTGACCATGATAAGCTTCCTTGATATCTTCTATGATTTGGTTAGGGGATAATCCTTCTGCTATAAGGGATCCTGTAAATAATTGTACAACATATTCATATGTTTTTGCTTGTAGTCTCCAAATCTCAATAAAACTACTAATGAGGTTTGTGAGGGAACATATACCTTATTGGTTTGAAATCTAGTTTTGTAAATAATCATATGGTAGGGAGTATATAAAAAAAATTATTTTTACATCTTCATGTCCCACTTCTTCCTCCCATATCTACTTCAAGAATTATGCAACATGATTAATGACCAACCCTTTAAATTTTGGGAAGTTTTCTAACCATCTTACATCAATCCTATTCTAGTATCTAGGAAATATTTCATAGTCAATAGAAGGATGCATTTTACGATAATCCCAAGGTGCCATGATTCCAGTACTTAATAAGATGCAATCTTACAAAACATTGAGAATGTGATTACACATGAAAATATATCAATGGAAACACCGAATGATCTCCTTTGGATTGTCAAAGGTAAGTGAGGGATTCTACCCTCATTGGAGTTTCCAATTAAGCGTAAGGCGGAATGCTTTGGGGTAATCTTACCAAAATGATGTCATAGGGATAATTACTCAATCCTTATCGATAATGGTGTGAAAATGTTATAATAGGATTTGGACTTGTGCAAATCCCTTCACAAGATCTCAATATTTTGTAGCAATTGGAAGATCTACCATTATCACCTAAGTAGAGACTTCCCTCATTTTAGTGATGGAAAGAGGTCCACCACAAGAGAGGCTTCCCTGGTGACCTCAATGGATCAAATAACAATATTATCCAAGCCTACAACCACCTATATTGGTCACTTGATGGTTAGGTAGAGGTATGGGAGTGGAAATAGAAGGTAAAAAGGTAATTGTTTCACCTGTACGAGACAATAAATAATTTACATATTAATATATACAATTACCACACTATGAAGCTCAAACTGATCTCTTAGACACTAGATGATAAATAAATGCATCGGTTGTTTAAATTACAACAGTAAACAACTTGTACAATTTTTTTTAATAATTTGCAACAATAGCAAGAAAACGTACTTAGAAATGTAGCATACTAGCATGAAAATTAAGGCTTTAACATGTACAATATTATCTGATTTCTGGATGAAATTTCCGAGTAGTTTAAGCCACTTTTCAAAGTGTGTATGCAACAAATTAAAGTAAATTTCAGTGGTCGTAGAAAAATTTTGTTACAGTGGAAGGAAATAACATTTTTTTTCTAGGATTAGGGTTATAGAAGTTCGTAATATAGTTGAGAGAGAGAGAGAATATCAATTTTAAATGTTACTTTTATACCAAGAAAAAATCTAGATTAGTGTCATTGTCCTATAGGGATTATGGAGTCAAACATGCACAACCTTGAAGACTGAACTAGTTGAAATGAAAAGGATTAGGTCTAAACCCTAAGGTGAAAACACTATTGGGCCATAGGACTAGACCTTGAAGAAAATAGTTCCTACGGTGAAAACACTCTTGGGCCTTAAGACTAGAGCTTGAAGAAAATGCTTCCTAGGGTGAAAAAACTCTTAGGACTTAGGTGTTTTTTTCTTTCTTCTTATTCCACTATGTAAAGGATCAAATACCAAGGTCAAAACCCTAAAGTTAAAACAATTTTGGGCCTTAGGTTCTTAACCATAACAGAGAATGATTTCACAAAAGTTGGAAAACAAAAACTTTCTGAAGGAGAGAAGCACTTATGTCTCCTTCCTAGAGTTTCAACAAGATATAAAAACTTGCAACAAGATAGTAATTAACACATTAAAAATTAACAAAATACATGAAATTTCATAAATGAATTACTTATCCAAGTTTCTAGGCCATACAAAGCCCTAGTTGCAGAAATAAATCATCCAAGAAAGAAAACACATCCACAAAATATCTTTCTCCAAAGTAGTGCATGAGATCAAGAGACTAGGAGAGGGAAATATGGAAATTTGTGAACTTTCCTCATTGGAAGAATGACTTAATATGGATATATGTGAACTTTCTTCATACAAAGTTCTATATTTATTTTCAGATTATTATCTAACTTTGAACACAATGTTTTTTTACCAAGAACACAATTTTTCGCTTTAAAACTTTTTAAGATTTTAGATAAGATTTTACAAATTATTTAAATCATGTATTCTTAATGTGGAGAGTAACTATCTTAAATATGTTGAACTATCATTGGGTATGTTATTATTTCTTATTGTTTATTTAATATTTAGTTAAAATATATATGCTAATATGTGTTATTTGTTTTTTTTGATTATTGTTTTTTATTGTTACATATGTCTAAATTATATTTGGTGGAAAATATGTTCACATTATATTTGGTGGGAAAGAGTATGTTAGAGGATGAGACTTAACTCTTTTGATATGTATGTCAATTTTCTTTTAATCACAATTTTTGAATTATGTTTTATTTTGCATGTTTGAATTGTAGATTTTTAATTTTTGAATTATGTTTTTTTTGCAGGTTTGAATTGCAGGTATGAAGTGATCTATCTTAAAGCGATGGCTTAGAGTCTAGAATTTTAGAGTTAAATGTCTTAGTTTTTGTTATCATCCTAAAATGGATGTGGAACCTACGTATTTGGCGGTGTAACTATTCAGACTTTGATATATATATATATATATATATATATATATATATATATATTTGATATTTTTGGAATTCAAAATATCAATTTATTGTCTCATATTTGATTTCTCGAAAGATTAATTTATGTTTTACGATAATGTTTTATAATGTGTTATAGGATTTGTTCAATGAGAGTTTCACTATGAAACTTATAAGAATTTGTTCTTATTTTAGTAATATTGATTTTCTTCTTTAAGCTAGCTATAACATAAATATGGTTTTCATATTCTAACTTATGTCTTTATAGGACATTAATTTTGTGTTTTCTCCATTTCTTCATTGCACCACTACTTATGTTCCATAAATGGTAGGCTTGTGGAGTTTCCATTTCACCAATAGAGATCTCTATGAAATTAAAATGATGAGAGTCTTTATCTTTACTATGCCAATGTTGAAATAAAATTGCTTTGTTGTTAATTTGTTAAACACCATTACTAATGTAAGAATAGCTTTGTTTTGGTTTGGTTCAATACTTGGCTTGATATATTGTGGTGGTCTAACCAATGCTCAAAGGTGTCTGCACTAAGTTGATGGAAAAAAAGTGGCAAAGTTGTTATTTTTGAACTAATGTTTTCTATATTCTCCTTCTTATAATGCATTAAATTAAGAATCAAATTCTTAAATACTTTCCTACTATGTATTAATTTAATTGCTTCCTTCTATGTTCACTGTGGACTATTCAAAAACACATGATAAAATTCAACATATTTCGTTGTGGACTGTTCTTGGGCCTATGGGAACTATCATTACTCCCTTCCTAATTTTCTATAAAAAAATTGTTGGATGGTTGCGGGAGATTCCAAGGTCACTATCGATTGGATAAATTCCAAATCCAACCTGAACCTGATATATCTCAACAACTGGAAAGACAATATCATAAGCTTAAATAATAGATAAGAATCTATCAAATTTATGCACGTACATAGACAGTTCAACAAAATAGCAGACAACCTCTCCAAAAAGGCAATCAAAGGAAATTTTGGCTGGCTCGTTGATGGAACTATTGTATGTATAGAAAGTTTTTACATTTTCGAGCCTGGATCTTTACAGATGTCCCTTTTTTGAATAATTTTGTATAAGACACTAGATGACTTCTTATAACTTTACTACAATGTAAAAATGTGGAAGAAAGGAAAGACTATAGATATTTTTTTATCACCACTTTCTAGATCCATATGTAGCAAAACGTTTCATTTGATTCTAATAGAATAACAATGAAACTGTTATTTTCGTGTGAAAAAAAAATAAAAAACTAAGAAAATTAGTATAACAATGGGTTAAAAGACATAGAAAGAAAGAATCACTTGAACAAATGGAAGAATGAAGAAAGCCACACACATGGGGCTCTACATACACTTGAGTTTGAACCTAGGACATTTACATGGTATTTATCATTTCAATATTTTCAGAGAGACATGGTCTCACATTTACATCAAAATCTCAATTTACATCAACATCTCAATGAAAGGATTTAATGGTCTTTGAATTCACCTTCTTTCTCATACGAGCAACTATGAGAAAACTACAAAGATGATAACAATAGCTAAGAAAATCACAAGACGAGATAGAAGAGATATTGAGATCACTCATCTAATATTTTGTCTTGTATTTATTTTACTTGCACTATGTTTATTTATATAAAATATTGGATGAAATGATTTCAATATAGTATTTTCTTGATTTCAATTTTTTTTATCAATTTTTGTAGTTTCTTATGAAATTTCACAATGAAATATTCAAGAAAATGTGAAATAAAAATTATAGTTTCTCACTTATAATTTAAATTTTGTTTGATTTGGAAATATGGTTGAAAATAGTCAAAACAAGTCATCAAATTTAATATAAGTCCAACAATGAAAATAGTCTAAACAAGTCATCAAATTTAATATAAGTAAGTGATATTCATTAAAATTTATATTAATATTAAAATTTATCAGAATTTAAAGTTTTTCTAAGCCATCAATAGTCTCTTATAATGAAATGGAAATGGGTCCTAGTTTTGATATGAAGTTATCCTCTTCATATGAAAAAACATTGAACAATCATATTGCAAATAATGAACACATTTATCATATATGTAGTAAATTGGTTACATGCATTAAAGGATTTGTGTTTATGATTTGGATAATTTGTAGGATTAAAGCTTAATCATCCAAAGTATTGGTCAATTTAGGTTCCCTAGATACAATCTATAGGTCTTTCCTAAAATTGTAAATAAGGTTTGGTAAACTTTATAATTCATGGGAAATACAACTTTTCTTAATTGAATGGACCATGAAAGTAAACTAAACTCGAAATGATTCTAAAATAATAAATACATGTACTTTAAATGCAAAATAAAAAATTGTTGAATGTACATGTGTCACTTTTAAAAAAAATCGTAATGGTATTCTATCTTCAATTATTCGTTCATGATCGACTTTGGACATTTTCAATTTTCTAACTTTTATTTTTTTTTATTGAACTTCTATTAACTTTATGCGCATTGCACATACCAAATGACTATATTGACAACTTGTGACATTTGACTGGTAGTCTTGAAAGTGAACACGAGTATCGGTTTGATGGGTTTCTTGAAAAAAATATCCTTTCAATACAATGGATCATCTTTCATATATAAAACCATGTTGGCAGCCAAATCACATTTTTCCATTGTCTTATAAGCTGCCTACACCAATGTTTTGCAAACATCGATTTTTCATCGCAATTTTCAAATGAACGACACTTTTATTCTTTGCGCCTTTTGCACGCTTATTTTCGTTTTGTTTTCACGACTGTAAGCGTGAAAACATTGATCTTTTGAAGTCGCATTAGAATCACTATTTGAACTATCGTTATGCCTATTGCACTTGCATTTCGTTTATCGCTATGCAGTTCACAAAAGCCTTTTCGATCTGTACTCATTGGACATTCTTGTATTGATTGTGTGACTTGGGTTCATTAAGGTTGTAAGGCATTGGCATTTGGATTTGCGTTTTATTGGACTGACTTGACCATTGGTTTCATGAAAATACATAGGGGTTATGATCAAATCCTTCATTTGTATCTTTTATATAATGCCTATGTTCGTGTTTTCATAACTATCAGTATGTTGATTATATAAAGACCCATCGGCACATTGGTTAAACTATTGATATGAGTTGATACATTGGTACAGGGTTAAATATTCGATTTTGGTTTCAAATTGAATAATTGATGGTTTAAAACTTTGGCACAACGTTGATTACGCGCGTTGGTTTATACACTTACCATTTGATTCGTTGCTCAGCCAAGTGACATGACTGTTAAATTATGCTATAATGGGTAGAATAGCTATAAGCCGATGGTTGTACTTTGGCAATAACTATTTTGCATGACAGAGATAAACTCCACCACCTTCGCACGATGGCATTTATGTCTATCCCTTATTCACCATTTACCTCTGTTAGCTCGAATAGCCCTGCATGCATTCTGCTCCTGTGTGTGCTATGATCCAAACCTTGGGCTTACCGTGTGCTCGGCTCCATCGCACCAGTCGTGCGAATCGAGACAAATGGTAGCTAAGCCTTGTTAATGTTCGACAATGCCCAGAAAGACTTGGAGGCTAACGGTTGGCTGACCTTCGTGCAGAGATTTGAGGGTTTTAACTTATTTGTGGCACAACAGTTCGCTTTGACTTTCGATGGCGGTAGAGCCAAGGTGGGTGACATCCAGTTGGAAATTGATGAGGGATTTATCAGTTCTGCTACAGGGTTACCTGCCATGGGTCAGCATTGGTTCAAAAATTTGAAAAAGGAAGAGGTTCCATGGCTGCTGCTATTTCTCTCGCGCAAAGTCACATCTTGTGACAGAGGTATGCCCATATCTATGCTTAAACCATGATGGCACGACTTTTTTATGCTAGTCAAGTAGTTCGTGACCTGTGAAGGTCGAAACAGAATCTTTTTTCTCTACCACTTGCGGTTGCTAATGAATTTTATAGGGTATCCATTGAATATGCCTTTCTACTTTCAGCGCAACTTATATAAAATGTCGAAAAGGTTTAAAAAGGAGAAGGCTGACAGTAGCTTGTTCCACCATGGGCTTATTAAACTTATCATTGTTTATCACTTGAGTTTACATGGTGATAGCTGGAGATCTTTCGTCGCTCGAAATGGTTTCAATGACATGGACCCTATACAGGTTGACAAGCCTGTGGTGAATGAAACCAAGACCGGGCCACCCGTGCCCTTCCATATCCTATTGCCCGCTCCTAAGCCTTCAGTCGACCCTGCTATTGACTTACCAGACGTTGGAACTGAGAAGGTCGAAACTATTAAAAATCCTGTAAGCAAAAATCCCAAGGCAAACCCTACTGCTAATGCCAAGGGTAAAAACAATGCTCGACGTATTTCAAGAATGGCCAGGAATAAGCCTAAACCCTCGGTTGAGAAGAAACCTATAATCCTTAGTGAGGATTCAGACTCTGACATAGAACCTTTCCTAGCTAGTGAGTATCCTTACTCACATGGTTTATGCCCCGATCCACCTTACGATTTCATGTCGAATCTTCCCCCTTGCCTAAGGAATAACCCTAGCTACCCTGGTATCAAATTGCCTAACGAAACCCTCAGCAATATGTCCAAACCATCGCCTGCTCTTTCAAAACCCACACAGTCGTCATGTGACCAATGTGATTTATGGTTGGACTAGTACTACATTGACATTCCCCCACTTCAATCGAAAATTCAATCGTTGGAAATTCAAGTTGCAATGTTGACCAGCCAAAGAGACAACCTCCAAGCAACTGATAAGAAACAAAAGACAACTGGCTCCATCGTTTTCAAGAATGTTGAATCGGCCACAGCCGTTATCAACTCCAAATTGTCGTGATCCAGCCATACAGGTATGAAACTGATATCATTTTAGTTTTGTGAAATAATCAGGATTAATATAGTGATTGGAATTTGGTATTCGAATAGCTCTGTTTATATTTCGAAATGGCTCTGTCGTCCGGTGTTCATCCTGTACATTGTTTCGCTTTGCTAAAATTAAATGGAATTTCCTTTTGATACACGATTTGATCATTCCCAGTTTAGCCATTGATAGATTTTTATTGGATTCGAATAGTCTTCGTTTGGATTTGATTTGTTCGTTTGTCTGATTGAGTTAACGAAACTGATGGTTTGTCTTCGATTGAATTCGTTTTGTGTCTACTCTAAACAGGAAGTTTTTCATGCTCAATTTAGAATACGATCACGTTTGGATTTGATTTCATTATGATTCATATGTTGTGAGTTTGGTTGTTATGATCTTGTAATATAATTTTCAAGTAATCTTCTAAGAACAGGAATACAACTCTGTTCGGTTTCGATTTGGAAGGAACTACTCTGTTTCGTATGAAAACAATGCTCTCATTTAAGCCTGTGCAAATGCATCTAAATCGTGAATGGTTTTGATTTGTAATAACTATGTTAAAACCTTAACTGTTTGATTCGCTCTTATTCTGGTTGGATTATCCCATATCTCGATTTGGCAAGATTGTTTTATGAGTTGGATTCGGATTATAATTGTTGCTCTGTTTGATTTTAAATTTAAAAAATGAATTGGTCAACCTGGTTTATCTCTATCAAAATCGGTTATAATTCGTTTGAATGGAACGATGTAAACCAAAATCAATTGATCTTGTTTTCCCAATTTGTAATAACAAATGACCTTGAATTCTGTTACCAATTATTTGATCCTGTTATGATTTCATTTGAATTGATTTTCGCGCCAGCTAGAGTTGATCCATACAGTTATAACGATTTGAAATGATCTGGTTGGATTCAATTGAATCTCCTGTTGATAAGACAACATAACGATTGCCCACGATTTGTTTGATAGCATCGGTTTCAATTGGATATCAAATGATTTCGTAACTATTTGATTATGATTCTGTTCGTTCGATTTTGTGGTAACAAAAGAACAGAGTACGCGCATTTCTATGATCATTTGACTGATCTTGATCCTATTTGATTTCGAATGGTATAATAATTTCAACTTCAGTGATTCATTTTCAAATAGTTATTGGATGTTAATTGAATTTAATTCTTTGAAATATTTTCAATCGATTTTAATGCTGATTTTGTGTCTTATTTAGACCAGCTACAGAATCGCAAGATTTTGTAGCTAGTCTATAGAATTAGATTTTTATTATTTTATTAATAATGGATCCTTCTAACTTGTCCATTTTTTTCCCTTTTCAGGTAAATTCGAATTGCATGGGATATGTTGGACAGGCTAGGGGAATGTTTGTGTATTTTAGTTTTTTAGATTCCTAGTTTAGTTAAACTGGGGATATCTGCCCAGATTTATGTAAACACTTTTGATAACTTCCACAGGGAGGTTTTGCCCTATGGAAAACCTATAGATACTTATTATTTTTTGTAATAAGGATCATCCTCACTTGTGGGAGAACCAGGATTATGGATGTCTAATACAAATTGAGACAGAAGTTGATGTTCTGCTATAGCTTTCACTTTCATAGTATCAATCTTTTTTTTCATGTTTATGCTTGTCAATTTGCACTTGATTAGTGACTACTTTAGCTATCATAGTCTTTTGCAGAATGATATGATTGAATAAATGTGATCCATGTCTAATTTCTTTCACTAATTTAAAGAATACAACAATTACTTAGTTCAGCTAATGAATGACAGATTTCTCTTCTTCATCAATTGAACTATTATGTATAGATCTTTGCATACAGGTTTATCTAACTGTGAAGATTTATAAATTATAATATTGTTGTTATTTTTATGTCCTATGATCATACCTTAAGAGAACTGCAGCTTATCGTTTACAAGAAGCTCCTGGATAATTCGGTGCGGGTTTCCTCCCTCCGATCATCTAGAAGATCATCATACACAGGACAAATCTGGAGTGTTTCTCCAGGTCAGTTTGTGATTTATTTTCATTAATTTGTTAGTATAATATTAGTATTTTAGTTAGATATATTTGTAGTTTAGATGTATAGTTAGAATTAATATATTAGTTGTTTAGTTTAGTTAGTTTTTGTTTTATTTCTTGTTCATAAAATCATAAAATCAACAAAAAATATCTTTTCGTGTCATCAAGGCAGAACATAAATGAGTTTTTCAGGTTTTATTTAAATCTGTAAATTGTAGATATTGTACATTTTGTGAATAAGTTATGTTTCAATTAGTAATTAGATAGTTAATTAGTTAAAGTTAGTATAGCAGTAGTTAGTAGATTGTATATATAGAATAGTTAGATTAGTTTAGTTTGTTTTAATAATTAGCTTTAGTTTAGTTTGTTTAATAGTTATTTTTAGTTAGATTAGTTTATTAGTTTGTTTTATTTTGTTTTTATTTAGTTTAGTTAGTTTAGAATAGTTTTTCTTTTTGTTTTCTTAGGACCTTAGATCGGATAACGGATCTGCTAAACCCATCAGGGTGGTTCATTCCAAATGGCTTGGGTTATTAGACAACCCTGGACCGGTTCCACTCTTCCAGTTGATGGACGGTCAATTTCGCCCGTCAACAAATGGCGCTAGAAGGAGGGAATAAACTTAATTAATGGCACGAGGCAGTCGCAAGACTCCTCCACCCCCAAATCGATCACCCATAGTGACTAGAAGCCATTCAAATGATAATATCCCCCCTCAAACAACAACTACTTCAACCGACGATCCACAGATCACAGTTGAGCCAGCAACCCCTAATCCTACAGGTGGTGAGATACAAGAGATTGTCCGTCAATCTCTTATAAAAAAAAATAGTGCCTTAGCTCGACTGAGGCAACCAAACCGTCGGTGGGGTCAACCTTTGGACTTCTCTGATATCAGAGAACAATTAGGAGACACTAACCTCACTGTGAATCCCACAGATCCAATATTAAATCCTGCTGCAGGAGGATCTGGGATACCTCCTTCACCACCTCCATCATCTCCTTCCTCTTCTGAAGGAGATTCCTCTGATGAAGGTGATTCCCCTTCTCAGTATTCCACACCCACTACCCCAATGGAAAATCAGAACAACCCTGCTAGACCCTGGCTTGATCAGGATGCCATAGATGTACCTGGAGCTCAACACCCTTTACCTAAGCACCCGCAGAAATGGCTTCCCAAGTTTGACCCTGACTCAAAACAGATCATTGAAGATCACATTAAAAAGTTTATGTTAGCCATTAGACTCCATAATGTCGAACATGAAGACATCGTCTGTAGGTTGTTCCCTTATACCTTCGAGGGAAATTCATCCACATGGTACTTTTCCCAACAACCCCATATCATCGCGTCTTGGGAAAAGTTCGAGTCATGCTTTTTGGAAAAGTTCGGAGACGGTAAACCTCCGGAAGTTCTAGTCATGGACATTTCTAGCTTAAGAATGAACCCAAAAGAAAAATTTAAAGACTTTAATCAAATATTCTTAACACTTAAAAACTAAATCCCTGCGGATTCCATGCCTGTCGAGAGTCTTATAATAGCTTACTACACCAAAGCTTTACATCAAAACATATCTATTTGGGTTAAACGATCTAAGAAAGCCACATTGTTAGAATCCTTCGAGGAGGCCAGACAAATTGGAAAAGACATACTTAGTCTTAAAGACTCTTCTAGCAACGAAACAAAGACTAGTTCTTCTTCCAAAAAGAAGGTCGAAATTCTCCCCAGACCTACTCCAAGTAAAACACAACCTGAAAGCTCAGATTTAGAAAACTTAACTAAAGTTGTTCAAAAACTGTCAAATCAAGTTATAGACTTAAAAAGGTCAACTGAAGAAGCTTCCTCGAGCAAAGGACCTTACAAACCCTCGTTCCGGAAGCCTTTTCCTACCAACCGACATAATCCAACCACTGAAGGCCTTAATCTAGAAAGTCTGCAATGCGCCCTTCAAACAATTCTAGAAGCCCAAGATAACTTGATACCCCCTGAGATCCCTCAGGAGGTAGTTGAACAAGAAACAACTCAAGAAGAAGAGTCTTCTCCAAATATTTTTGGACACTTCTCGAATAGCATCTTTCAAGCTAACTTCGAGACAGTTCATCCTTATAATACTAGGAGTAAGACAGAAAACAAACCTTCTACCGAAAATACTACAACTTTGCCTCCAAAGCAATCTAAACCAGCTGAGACTAAATAGAGTAATGTGAACCCCAACTTAGATTATGATGTTGTTGAAGATCTTAAAAAGTTAAGAGCTAACATTCCTATTTATGAGTTATTGAAGTTTCCATTTCTGCTTCAAAAAATGTTGCAAAATATTTTAGAGAATGACAAAAATGGTAATTCAAGTATTAATAAGGTTGTGCAAAACAAAATCCCTCAGAAGACTTCCACTAAAAATAATCATGATCCTCAAGATAATGGAAGCCTTCCTGTAAGTAATGTAAATAATGTAAATAATGTAGATAAAGTAGCTTTAGAAACTGTGAGTAAAAAGCCACAAGCTGCTACTCTTAGTACTCGCAAAAATGTACCTCCTTTCTTGTTAACTTTCGAAATTTTCAATAGAAACGTGCATAATTATATGGTGGACTCAGGGGCGTCATCCAATGTGATTCCATGTTCTGTCTGCCAGAAGATTAATGCTGAAGTGGAACCGTCTACTTTAAAAATCATACAACTTGATCGAACCAATGTTAAAGTTATAGGCGAACTAAAAAATGTACTTATTAGATTATTGTCTAACCCCAAGGTTCATCAGGTTATTGATATAATAGTTGTGGATATTCCAAAAGTGTATGGTCTATTTTTAAGCAGGGACTAGTCGGAGCAGCTACATGGTTACTTCGCGACAGACTGGTCTCACCTATGGCTTCCAGAGAACGGCAAGCCCAACAAGATCAGAGTGAATTGTGAATGCTACCTTAAGTTCACGGTCATAGATTTGAACGATCCTAACGAACCATTCACACCTTCTGCTGATTCACTCGAAGTCCAAGGGATGGACACCTTCTTCAACAATTTCATGGCTGAGGATTCACCTATCATCAATCCAGAATAGCAGTCCGAGATTGTAGCATATATGCAACCAACAGCTTCTATACAACGGTCCCATGTGCCCGATGGAAATCAAATTTGGTCTCTTTATTTCAACGGGTCTAAGTCTAAAGAAGGAGTTGGTGCAAGCTGCATCATTATCGATCTGGTAGGTAACAAAACATTAATTGCATGTAGACTAGAATTTGAATGTACTAATAATACTACAGAATATGAGGCTTTACTGCAAGGTCTCATAAAAGCTCTGGATATGAACATTCAAAACCTGGTTGTATTTGGCGACTCTGAAATAGTGGTTAGATAGATAAGAGATTCTATCCACTGTCTTTCTCTGCATCTCAAGAGCTACCAGTATGAGGTATGGAGTTTAATGAATAAATTTTCTTCTTTCAATATAAATTCCATTCCTAGATTAAATAATGTTGAAGAAGATCTATTAGCTATTGTAGCTTCTAAACTTCTTCCTGTAGAAGGCTTGTCCCTAGATGCATTCTCTATAGAGTTGTTGTTTCGACCATCTGTTCCTGACAATATCATGAACTGGAGAGTCTTTGACGACGATCAACAGATCATCAACTTTTTGCACATGGAAGAAACCTTTCAAGGCGCGGTGATAGATGAACGCACGCACGATGACAATTTGCACGATTTTACGGTAATACCTGATCCGAAAACTCCTGAAGCTTTGTCAGACATGGTAAATTCCATACCCAAATCTATAGTTAGATTAGAGAAGTTTTATAATTTTGAAGATAAATTTAAAAAGACGATCAACTGTAAAACCAATAGTTCCTTGTTGTCTTATGAAAAAGTAAAATTAGGAACTAATGAAAATCCTCAGTGCATTAACCTAGGCTTGGGATGTTCTCGACAAGAAAAAGATGCATTTGTTAAATTATTTAAAGAATTTAAGGATGTCTTTGCATGGACGTATGATGATCTTAAGACTTTTGATCCTAATATCATACAACATGTCATCCCGATGAAGCCCCAAACCTTACCCTTTCAACAAAAATTGAGGAGAATGCACCTTAAACTTGAACCAACCATTCAAAAAGAATTGAATAAGCTCCTTAATGCTAAAATAATTTTTCCTGTTAGGCACACTCAATGGGTTTCTAACCTTGTCCCAGTTCGGAAGAAAAATAGGGAAATCCGACTCTGCGTCGATTTCCGAAACCTCAATAGAGCGTCTGATAAAGACAACTATCCTGTCCCACCCATGGAACATATCCTTCAAAAAGTATCTGGTTCCGAGAGGCTATCCCTGTTAGATGGTTTCTATGGATACAACCAAGCCCTGATGTCTCCACTAGACCAACTCAAAACTACCTTCCGTACCCTGTGGGGCACTTATGCTTATCGTAAAATTCCCTTTGGATTGATTAATGCTGGTGCCACCTTTCAGAGAGCGATGGACATCGCTTTCTGAGGCTTAATCAATCAATTCATTGTAGTTTACTTGGATGATGTAACTGTATATTCTAAAAACAAAGATGATCATCTAGCTCACTTACGACCCATTCTATTGCGATGTGATAAGTACGACATCTCCCTGAATCCTAAAAAGTCCATCTTTGTAGTAGAACAGGGTAAAATCTTAGGATTCATTGTGTCTAGCGAAGGAATGATTATTGACCCCGATAGGACTCAAGTCATCGCAAAAATTCCCCCTCCTACATCCAAAAAATCCATGCAGTCTTTCTTAGGCCAGATTAACTTCGTGAGGAGATTCATCCCCAGTTTCTCCGAAATGTTTAGGCCTTTACAGAATTTGATTGAGAAATACACCCAATATCACTGGGGACCCATAGAAAATCAGGCTTTCAATGCAATAAAGAAGGCCATAATAGACGTTCTGTCTCTCATGAGCCCTGACTTCTCTCAAGATTTTACACTCTATACTTTTGCTTCTGACCATTCCTATGCCGCCGTCCTAACTCAGAAGAATGCTGAGAACCACAAAGTACCCATCGCCTTTATAATATCTACTTTCAAAGGTGCTAAACTTAACTATCCTGCATTTGATCGGCAAGCCTATGCTGTTTTCAAAGAAGTCAAGCACTTCCAGTCCTATCTTTTGAATTCAAGGATGAAAGTCATTGTCCCTTACCCAGCTGTGAGGAACTTGTTAGTGCAGAAGGAGTTAGGAGAAAAGAGAGCTAACTGGGTCACCTCCTTGTAGGAGTATGACATAGAAATCACCCCAGCACAGATTGTGAGAGGCCAAGGGTTATGTAAGTTGGTTGTTTATTCGGAGACAGGACAACAAGAAGAAAGTGATACGTCAAACCTAGGACAATGCGATCAAAGTCTAATCTGTTGCGCACAAAACCTTGTTAGTCCTTGGTACGGCGATATTAGATTCTATCTTGAACATGGATTAGAACCTCATCACTTAGATCCCCCTAAGAGAAGAGCATTGAGGTTAAAGTCTACCTCCTTTCATTTGATAAATGGTATCCTGTTTCGTCAAAATTGTGATGGCGTACTGATGCGCTGCCTCGAAAAAGACAAAGCAGAAAAAGTCTTGCTAGAGTTGCACGAAGGAGAAGTTGGCGGTCATTTTGGTGGTGACACCACTACTCATAAAGTTCTAAGAGCCAGTTATTACTGGACTACTCTTTTTATAGACTCCCATGCCTTGTGTCTTAAATGTATCATCTGCGAGAAAGCATCGGGACGGTTACAAAAACCAGCCTTTCCTTTGCAACCCATTTCAGTAGATTCTCCTTTCCAGCAGTGGGGCCTTGATATCATAGGTCCAATCAACCCTCCATCCTCCCAACAGCACAATTTTATTGTGACAACCACGGATTACTTTACCCGATGGTCTGAATCTGATGCGTTAAGAACTGTCAACACCAGTCAGGTAATCACCTTTCTAAATTCGAATATTATCACTCGTTTCGGTATCCCTGACTGTTTAGTCTTTGACAACACTTCTTACTTTTCTTCTCTTGAGGTGAACGATTTCTCTTTGGAAAAAGGAATTAAGCTGAAGTATTCTGCTAGTTACTACCCCCAGGGCAACGGATTGGCAGAATCAACAAACAAGAACTTGATTAAAATTATCAAGAGAACCGTGGTTGAAAATCACAAAAATTGGCACAATGCGCTGCTGAACGCGCTATGGGCTGATAGGGTAATGCCAAAAGCTATTGTAGGTAACTCCCCCTTTTTTCTCGTTTATGGCAGAGAAGCAATTCTGCCACCTCACATTCTTCTTCCTTCGCTTCAGTTGTCATAGAAAGTTCAAGAAGAAGATTGTCCCCCTTTAGAAAACCAAATTAACGCTTTGATGAAGCTAGAAGAGGTAAGATCCCAAGCTGAATGTAAGTTAGATCAACATCAACAATTGGTTAAAAGATGGTTCGATTCTAACTCTGCTTCTGATAGGAATTTTGAAGTAGGTGATCTCGTCTTGAAATGGGACAAACCGCATGAGGGAAAGGGAGAACACACAAAATTTCAAAACTTATGGCTTGGACCGTTTTTAATTGCTGAAAAGTTGGGTCCTAGTTCTTTTCGACTACAGAATCTTGAAGGGCATCTTGACACCTACCCGGTGAATGGCCAAGCCTTGAAGAGATACTTTGCTTGATCACAACCCTTGTATTTTATGCACATATTTTGATTTTGTGTGTTTTTTCATTTTCCTTGTTGTTTTGATTTCTCTTTGAATTTATCAATTGGTGTTTTCTTTCAAATACACATACCTGTACACTGAACTATGCAGACCTAAGAAAATTCCTTCGCTGAAATAACTGCTAAGAGAATTTGTATAAACATCAATGGTATATTTCTAAAATTTATATCTATGTTGGAAAAGTCTGTTGTTTAAAAGAAGATGGCTGATTTCGATCTCTGAGTAAGGTTCATCATGATCATCCATTATCTTTTTACGTTGTCCCTATTCCATAAAGGAATGACTCAGAGGATGTCTCCCTGCCTTAGGAAGTTGTTTTTGTAAATAAAACATCTCTGGATCTAAATAAAGGACTGTTCTAAAAATTCTGATGAGGACTAAAAAAATATGTTAAAGTATCATGATTTTCAGCGTCACCCCGCTCAAATACATATCTATGAGAAAACAAAACAAAATAAATTATTAATAAGAGCTATGGGTAGTGCTTGTAAACTCGCCAGGATACTGAACAAGTTTGCTGACAGTGGGTAAATGCATGCATGACGCCAAGACAACTTCATCGAGGTACTGAACAGGCCCGCTGGCAGTGAAGCAATGTCGGGTATATGAAAATTCATAAATAAGAATCCTCTTAACGTCCTTTATTCTAATCCAGAACTTTTGGGCAGGATACATATGTCAGAGTAGGTTAAATGGAAACCCTGTCGAGGCTATGGACGCCTGCTGGCAGCAGTGGCTATGCCAACAGTATTGGAGATTTTATATTCAATATCGTGACTTGTTGATCTTAAGACTGTTATCAGTTTTCATATTTCGAAACACTGCTGGATTAATTGGTTAATGATGATGTTTATACTATTTTATGGTTGTTATTTTCGAATTGAAATTATCTTTGTTGTCCTAATCTGAATCTATTCTTTTGGTAGATATAACTGCTTCTACCAGTGTGTCGCCATTGTTGGAAGCCAAATCACATTTTTCCATTGTCTTATAAGCTGCCTACACCAATGTTTTGCAAACATCGATTTTTCCTCGCAATTTTCAAATGAACGACACTTTTATTCTTTGCCCCTTTGCACGCTTATTTTCGTTTTGTTTTCACGACTGTAAGCGTGAAAACATTGATCTTTCGAAGCTGCATTAGAATCACTATTTGAACTGTCGTTATGCCTATTTCACTTGCATTTCGTTTATCACTATGCAGTTCGCAAAATCCCTTTCAATATGTACTCATTGGACATTCTTGCATTGATTGTGTGACTTGGGTTCATTAAGGTTGTAAGGCATTGGCATTTGGATTTTCATTTTATTGGATCGACTTGACCATTGGTTTCATGAAAATACATAGGGGTTATGATCAAATCCTTCATATGTATCTTTTATGTATTGCCTATGTTCATGTTTTCATAACTATCGGTATGTTGATTATATAAAGACCCATCGACACATTGGTTAAACTATTGATATGAGTTGATACAATGGCGTAGGGTTAAATATTTGATTCTGGTTTCAAATTGAATAATTGATGGTTTAAAACTTTGGTACAATGTTGATTACGCACGTTGGTTTATACACTTACCATTTGATTCGTTGGCCGGCCAAGTGACATGACTGTTAAATTATGCTATAATGGGTAGAATAGCTATAAGCCGACGGTTGTACTTTGGAAATAACTATTTTGCATGGCAGAGATAAACTCCACCACCTTCACACGATGGCATTTATGCCTATCCCTTATTCACCGTTTACCTCCGTTAGCTCGGATAGCCCTCCGTGCATTCTGATCATGTGTGTGCTATGATCCAAACCCTGGGCTTACCGTGTGCTCGGCTCCATGGCACCAGTTGTGCGAATTGAGCCAAATGGTAGCCAAGCCCTGTTAATGTTCGACAATGCCCGGAAAGAATTGGAGGCTAATGGTTGGCTCACCTTCGTGTAGAGATTTGAGGGTTTTAACTTATTTGTGGCACAGCAGTTCACTTTGACTTTCGATGGATGTAGAGCCAAGGTGGGTGACATCCATTTGGAAATTGATGAGGGATTTATCAGTTCTGCTACAGGGTTACCTACCATGGGTCAGCATTGGTTCAAAAATTCAAAAGTGGAAGAGGTTCCATGACCATTGTTGTTTCTCTCGCGCAAAGTCACCTCTTGTGACAGAGTTATGCCCATATCTATGCTTAAACCACGATGTCATGACCTTTTTATGCTAGTCAAGTAGTTCATGACCTGTGAAGGTTGATACAGACTCGTTTTTCTCTACCACCTGCAGTTGCTAATGAATTTTATAGGGTATCCGTTGAATATGCCTTTCTACTTTCAGCGCAGCTTATATAAAATGTCGAAAAGGTTTAAAAAGGAGAAGGCTGACAATAGCCTATTCCACCATGGGCTTATTAAACTTATCATTATTTATCACTTGAGTTTACATGGTGATAGTTGGAGAGATTTCGTCGCTCGAAATGGTTTCGATGACACGAACCCTATACAGGTTGACAAGCCTGTGGTGAATGAAACCAAGGCCAGGACACCCATGCCCTTCCATATCCTATTGCCCGCTCCTAAGCCTTCGGTCGACCCTGCTATTGACTTACTAGACGTTGGAACTGAGAAGGCCGAGACTATTAAAACACCTGTAAGCCAAAATCCCAAGGAAAACACTACTGCTAATGCCAAGGGTAAAAAGAACGCTCGGCGTATTTCAAGAATGGTCAGGAATAAGCCTAAACCCTCGGTTGAGAAGAAACCTATAATCCTTAGTGAGGATTCAGACTCTGACATATAACGTTTCCTAGCTAGCGAGTATCCTTACTCACAGGGTTTATGCCCCGAGCCACCTTACGATTTCGTGTCGAATCTTCCCCCTTGCCTTAGGAATAACCCTAGCTACCCTGGTATCAAATTGCCTAATGAAACCCTCAGCAATATGTCCAAACCCTCGCCTGCTCTTTCATAACCCACACAACCGTCATGTGACCAATGTGATTTATGGTCGGAACGGTACTACATTGACGTTCCCCCACTTCAATAGAAAATTCAATCGCTGGAAAGTCAAGTTGCAATGTTGACCAGCCAAAGAGACCAACTCCAAGCAACTGATAAGAAACAAAAGACAACTGGCTCCATCGTTTTCAAGAATGTTGAATCAGCCACAACCATTATCAACTCCAAATTGTCGTGATCCAGCCATACAGGTATGAAACTGATATCATTTTAGTTTTGTGAAATAATCAGGATTAATATAGTGATTGGAATTTGGTATTCGAATAGCTCTGTTTATATTTCGAAATGGCTCTGTCATCCGGTGTTCATCCTATACATTGTTTCGCTTTGCTAAAAATAAATGGAATTTCCTTTTGATACATGATTTGATCATTCCCAGTTTAGCCATTGATAGATTTTTATTGGATTCGAATAGTCTACGTTTGGATTTGATTTGTTCGTTTGTTTAATTGAGTTAACGCAACTGATGGTTTGTCTTTGATTGAATTTGTTTTGTGTCTACTCTGAACAGGAAGTTTTTCATGCTCAATTTAGAATACGATCACGCTCGGATTTGATTTCATTATGATTCATATGTTGTGAGTTTGGTTGTTACGATCTTGTAAAATGATTGTCAAGTAATCTTCTAAGAACATGAATACAACTCTGTTTGGTTTCGATTTGGAAGGAACTACTCCGTTTTGTATGAAAACAATGCTCTCATTTAAGCCTGTGCAAATGCGTCCGAATCGTGAATGGTTTTGATTCGTAATAACTATGTTAAAACCTTAACTGTTTGATTCACTCTTAGTCTGGTTAGATTATCCCATATCTCGATTTGGCAAGATTGTTTTATGAGTTGGATTCAGATTATAATTGTTGCTCTGTTTGATTTTAAATTTACAAAACGAATTGGTCAACCTGGTTTATCTCTATCAAAATAGGTTATAATTCATTTGAATGGAATGATGTAAACCAAAATCAATCGATCTTGTTTGCCCAATTTGTAATAACAAACAACCTTGAATTCTGTTACCAATTATTTGATCCTGTTATGATTTCATTTGAATTGATTTTCACGCTAGCTAGAGTCGATCCATACAGTTATAACGATTTGAAATGATCTGGTTGGATTCGATCGAATCTCTTGTTGATAAGACAGCATAACGATTTCCCATGATTTGTTTGATAACATCGGTTTCAATTGGATATCAAATGATTTTGTAACTATTTGATTATGATTTTGTTCGTTCGATTTTGTGGTAACAAAAGAACAGAGTACACGCATTTCTATGATCATTTGACTGATCTTGATCCTGTTTGATTTCGAATGGTATAACAATTTCAACTTCAGTGATTCATTTTCAAATAGTTATTGGATGTTAATTGAACTTAATTCTTTGAAAGATTTTCAATCGATTTTAATGCTCATTCTGTGTCTTATTTAGACCAGCTATAGAATCACAAGATTCTGTAGCTAGTCTATAGAATTAGATTTTTATTATTTTATTAATAATGGATCCTTCTAACTTGTCCATTTTTGTCCCTTTTCAGGTAAATTCGAATTGCATGGGATATGTTGGACAGGCTAGGGGAATGTTTGTGTATTTTAGTTTTTTAGATTCCTAGTTTAGTTAAACTGGGGATATCTGCCCAGATTTATGTAAACAGTTTTGATAACTTCCACAGGGAGGTTTTACCCTGTGGAAAACCTATAAATACTTATTATTTTTTGTAATAAGGATCATCCTCACTTGTGGGAGAACCGAGATTATGGATTTCTAATACAAACTGAGACAAAAGTTGATGTTCTGCTACATCTTTCGCTTTCATAATATCAATCTTTTGTTTCATGTTTATGCTTATCAATTTGCACTTGATTAGTGACTACTTTAGCTATCATAGTCTTTTGTAGAATGATATGATTGAATTAATGTGATCCATGTCTGATTTCTTTCACTAATTTAAAGAATACAACAATTACTTAGTTCAGCTAATGAATGACAGATTTCTCTTCTTCATCAATTGAACTATTATGTATAGATCTTTGCATACAGGTTTATCTAACTGTGAAGATTTATAAATTATAAGATTGTTGTTATTTTTATGTCCTATGATCATACCTTAAGAGCACTGCAGCTTATCGTTTACGATAATCTCCTGGATAATTCGGTGCGGGTTTCCTCCCTCCGATCAGCTAGAAGATCATCATACACAGGACAAATCTGGAGCGTTTCTCTAGGTCAGTTTGTGATTTATTTTCATTAATTTGTTAGTATAATATTAGTATTTTAGTTAGATATATTTGTAGTTTAGATGTATAGTTAGAATTAATATATTAGTTGTTTAGTTTGGTTAGTTTTTGTTTTATTTCTTGTTCATAAAATCATAAAATCAACAAAAAATATATTTTTCTGTCATCAGGGCAGAACATAAATGAGTTTTTCAGGTTTTATTTAAATCTTTAAATTGTAGATATTGTACATTTTTTGAATAAGTTATGTTTCAATTAGTAGTTATATAGTTAATTAGTTAAAGTTAGTATAGCAATAGTTAGTAGATTGTATATATAGAATAGTTAGATTAGTTTAGTTTGTTTTAATAATTAGTTTTAGTTTAGTTTGTTTAGTAGTTAGTTTTAGTTAGATTAGTTTATTAGTTAGTTTTATTTTGTTTTTAGTTAGTTTAGTTAGTTTAGAATAGTTTTTCTTTTTGTTTTCTTAGGACCTTAGATCGGCTAACGAAGCCGCTAAACCCGTCAGGGTGGTTCATTCCAAACGGCTTGGGTTATTAGACAACCTCGGACCGGTTCCACTCTTCCAGTTGATGGACGGTCAATTTATCCCGTCAACAAACCGTTATCATCAAAATATTCTAATAGCCTCATGTTTTGTTTTGTGCATCACATCAAATAATATTTCATGTTTTCAGTGTTGTCTACAGGTGCAACAATGACAAAGAAATCTTCGGAAAATAATTGGATATCTTGGAAAACAAATAGTTCGTATAAGATTATCACACAAGTACATCTACAAGTTATTTGAAAAAAAGTTAAAAATAAAAAGTACCTTCTCTAACAAGATCAGAAACTCTATCGCCATCAACTGGCACCATAGTTTCATTTGATTCCATCTCCTCTGAGCTTGCAAGTTGAATTTTCCCTTTTATATCAAGTTCGATATGTCTCCAAGATTTAACATATTCTGCATTTTCGTTTTCAAAAATATCTATGGATTTTGTGTCCTCTATGAAAACTGAACAAAAACAAGACTCATTTCTTCTATCAAATGAAGACACATTTTGATAACATTTTTTTTAACTGAATGTATTTTTCATGTCCCATGTATTGTACTGGCATCATATGGGATTGATCTATCTACATATTGGATTCCAACATACCAAAAAAACCTGCACAAGACAAGAACTTGTTAACTTGAAATCTCTCAAGAAAATGATTGAAGATTGAATATAAATTTGAACACGTTCAAATAAAAATATCATGTGTACATGTGTAACATGTATATATAGACACACCTTCACACATCCTTTGACGGATTATATTCATGGCTTAGTGCCATTTTTCACCATTCAACAACTTGATCAGTGGATTCAAATTGATCGGCATGAGGGTTCATATCATACCTTTGAATGCTCATTTTACATATGCCCCTGCACCGTCATGCTCTCCTTTTCCATGACTAGTTTAAAAAAAAATCCAACAATGTGTAATGTTTTGTTTTTTATGAAGACGACGTAACCAATAGAATGATCGTGAAGATTTGAACTTACCTACACACCCATATGACCATATCCAATGTTGATCGAATATGATTTCGTGTTTTTTCAATGAATCATAAAATTTATCAAAACAATGTCGTACATAATGTGTGTTGTGTGCTCAATCATCACTTTTATAAAACTGATATTCTTTAATAACATGTCGATTGTCGTTGGTTCTTTCTTTGTTATCAATACTCTATTGAGCATGTCTATATAGAACGTGAACAAATATCGTGACTTAATCATAATGATAATATTCACTCTGTATTTCTTTTTGTGCAGCGATTGTGTAATTCTCTGCAAAATCAACTACAGAAAAAATTGTCCCTGGTGGAAACAATTCATGAGATTGATTGAATTGTAGTTCTTTTCATTGAGCTCTACGTGAATGCTTGGTTTATTTATAAATTTCTTTCTCAAACTTCTTCAAAAAATCTATCACATTGATTTTATCTACTTTCATATTAATCCTTTTGGAAATAACATTTGAAGAATGTGGAGCTGTGTTGTTGATATATTCATATCTCTTCCAATTGACTGCTATATTAGAAAATTATTTATCATTTATATCAATAGGATACTTTGAGTGAAACAAAATTATATTTCCACAACGATCACATTTATTTCACCAACACATTTTTTTTTGTAAAATAATTCATCGCCTTCTCTTTCACATAGAATTTTAGATATCAAAGCACGAAAGGTGGAAGGAGGAGGTGAACTTGGCTATAAAGTTTTACCAAAATCAAGAAAAGTGTCATAACACAACTCTAATTCCACATGATAACG
This sequence comes from Picea engelmannii, assembly GCA_009831015.1. Classification (NCBI taxonomy): domain Eukaryota; kingdom Viridiplantae; phylum Streptophyta; class Pinopsida; order Pinales; family Pinaceae; genus Picea; species Picea engelmannii. The sequence goes on from ML778582.1 coordinate 478,053, forward strand.
ACAACAACAAGTGTCATGAACAATGATGGGTGTAACAAACCATGGTTTTTGTTGCAAAAATGTATTGATGGAAGTTTTAACTTCTGTGTGCTCTTCTTTGAACTTATTGAACAATTCTATTTGTGTCATTGGAAATATATGTTTTGGATGTTCTTCATATTCTTTTCATGTTATTCTTCGTCACAACACATCCCTTGTATGTGGTGAAATGCGAGATTCTGTCAACCAATAATTACGGGCCAATTCTTTAACATTTTATGCATGTCTATCTTTGTAGGGTTGTCTAGAAATCAATGTCCAACAAGCGAGTTCATCATTTGCATCTATTTGCAATTGAAATTTTCTATGTTTGTACAATGTTTTTCTTGACATTCCCATCGTTTTTTCCATTTGTTGTGTCAAATGATATTTTATATTGCTAGATGAAACAACCGTTGTTTGTATCGCTCTACATGCAACACTGACATCTTTTTTTTGAGATTTTCCAAAAGATTTTAATACACTAGTTATATTTTCAAAGACATTCTATTTCACCTTTATATCTTTTGTCGAATTTTGAATACCCAATAATGATGTAGCTTCTTTTAACTTTCTTGACTTTATTAGACAGAGTAAAATTTGAGCTTGTACTGTTATTGATTCATCTTTGAAAAAAGTATTATACATATTCTTAGTTCGATATCTTCTATAATGTTTAGATTTTTTCTTCCCAAATTTGTGAGTATCAACATTTTCTAATATTTCATCATCAATGTTGATAGATTCTCCTTCATATTTCAATTTAAAGTTTATATTAAAAAACAAAACCCAAACATAAATTCACTAAACTATATACAAGTGTTCATCTTGTATTATCTAAATTTATGTACATACCTATAGGTGATTCATATTCTACTTCAATTCCGGTTTCAACATCTTCTACTTCAATTTCGGTTTCTACTCTTTATTGACATTATGAGACAAATCTATTTATGTTTTTTGAAAAACATCAAATCGTAATTACAATCAATTATATTAAACAATATTTTAAATTTGAATTCTATACTTTTAATATAGACAATATGTGCATGCATACCTAGTTGGACTTCTTCTTGTTGAAAATCTCTATTTACATTATCATCGTTTATTTCTTCAATATTTGAATGTTCTCATTTATTTCTCCAATAATTCTCTTTCCTTTGTTCGTTATGGTGAGTTTCATCTCGAGTGTGATCAAATTTTCTCTTGCACAAACTTTTGTTTCCCATGAAGTTTATAGTTATTTGTAAAAGATATGTTCAACAAAGACTTCACCTTGAAAAAATGCTCAACATTTATCTTTCATGATATAAATTGTCATTCCAATAAAAACTTGAACAAACATCAATTACCTTACTCAACAAAAACCAAAAACATGATTCGAAAATTTGTTTAGGTGCTCTAGAAAACCATCAAACAAGCGATGAATTGTGTTAAATGTGTTTGGTCAAAAGCGTATTTATACAATTTGGCGTGAAATGAAACGATATGACGTGTCTTTTCATTTTTTACGGCCGACGGAATTCGCTCAACCATCTTTCGGCCAAAACAAGCTTTTTTAGGCCGAAAAACTTGGAAACCGTTTAGTTTTGACGAATTCCATTAAAATTTAGTTTTTCGACCTAAAGAATATTGTTTCGGCCGAAAGATTCTTTCGATCAAAAACTAGAAATTGGGACTATATCCAGAAACCAAATAATTCCCCCAAGCTTACCTAAACTTTGGAGGTTGCAGACTCCTGCAAATACTCAAAATTTGGTTTCGAAAATGACACCATCATTTTCAAAATTGAATCTACTTTCAATTCCTATAATTTGTTTTCATTTTCATTATTTCTATCTATTTTTTTTTATTTTATTTTTTTAAATCACTGCATAATATTTTCAGCAGGCATTATGATTCAGTGAAATGAAATATTTGTATCTCTAAAAATACACAGTGAAAATTTTAAAAAAATTTATATTCATAATCCTTAAATTGTCTTTTCAAAAGGGTAGTTTTAGATTTTACTTTTAAGTAAAAATTAAGATAGATACAAAGTGGAGGAAAACATGTGTTTAAAATATGCAACATTTTCATCTTGGTCAACTTCAAAAAATTCTAGAAATTATAATATTCATATGTTAGATTCAAAATTATAGTCATAATAAAATAGAGTCTCCGTAGATTGTTGCAGTATATTTCGTTTGTTAAAAACAAAAGTTTAATAATAGATACATCATTGGGGGGAAATAACTCATTATCATTACTTTTGTGTTTAAGGAACATACTATTAAACAATTGTCAAATTGATATATCAAATATTAATAAAAAAAAACTGAAAAATAGTCATTGGAAAGCTAACAAAATTATTTACAAGTTTTGTTTTTACTGTAAAGTGAAATTCTAAATAAACAAAAATACTTTTCTATGCCAGAAATTGAAGAACGTGTGAAAATATAGTTTTTTTTCTCATAAAACAAGCAAAATAGACATCTATATTCATGATTTTACCCATTAATGTGGCAAGATGAATGTCACAATCTGAAATAACCATTCAGAAACATGACAATTTCACATAAAGTAATCCAAAATTAAAGCCATGTTCTGAAATTACCATTGAAGTGTTAGATTACTGAGAGGGGGGGTGAATTAGTAATAGAGAAATTTCATCCTTTTTAACCATATAATCCAAGTGTTATATCAATTTAGCATTATCATCCAATAACTGCGGAGTAAATAAGAAATGAACAAATGAACAATTATACGCATACACAGTACACTAGTGTTTTACATGGAAACCCATAGAGGGAGAAAACCACGAAATGTTTTTTATTATATGTCTTAAAGAATTACATTCATTGGAAGCACCAACTTCCTTTGTTTTCCAATAGCAACTGGAAGGAGCCTCCAACCCCCTAGTTTCTCAGGCTACAACCCGAGGGAAGCTCCAACTCTCCAATTCTATGGATACAACCATAAGGAGGCTACAACCCCCTATGTTCTCCGGCTACAACTGGAAGGTGGATACAACCACCTTTCCTTGCCCCATCCAACCACCCTAAAGTAGAAGTAGAATGATGGAACCACTGTCACACTATCACTGTGAGATATACTGTTGTAAACCTATACCAATAAACCCAAACCATGCATCAACCATGCATCAACCTGTAATCAACATGTACCATAAACAAGTGCATCAACCATGCATCAAACTGTACCTCAACCTCTAATCAACCTGTACCATAAACAAGTGCATCAACAATGCACCAACCTGTACAAAATGTGTACCATGAAAAAGTGCATCAACCATGCACCAAACTTGTACAAAACCTGTACCATGAACAAGTGCATCAACCATGCACCAAACTTGTACAAATAATGATGCAGGAGCATCACTCACTCAATCAAGCGAGCCAACGCGAGGAGGAAAAAAGAGAACAGCTGGACAGCGCCAGCATTCAAATTTTGAAACATTGTAATATGGCTGCGCCAAACATTAAATATTGATGTGATGAAGCGCACTTTGTATATGTAACGGACCTTGAGCGGATAATCTCTCGTCCTTAGGTAGATGAGGCATTTAATTAGTT
>ML778582.1:487341-507436 GCA_009831015.1 Picea engelmannii
AGATATTGAATTAATAGGAAAAGCCCTGATTCAATTCCATGGATGTGTTTGAGCTCTGTGTGTTGTTGATATTATGCCTTTGCATGTTTGCTTCCTTTTATGCTTATCTGTTATATGTTGCTTATGTGATTGCATATCAGGTTTGAAACCTGAGAGAATGAAGGAATGAGTTTCAATCATTTCTCTACTTAAGCAAGGAGATTCCTGCATCGAGTGTAGTTGAATACCTCCGCATAGAGTGCGTCGAGGAGGCTAAGTGGTTGAACTTTTGTTCTCTTTTTCCCAGAGTTGGGTTTGAGTTGTTTGAGCCTTGCAGGTAAGTGCAGGTTGGACGTGGAGTCTCAGTAGCAAGTCTGAGAAGAGAAGGCCGAAGATGGTGCAAGCGCGAGTGCACAGGACCCGGAAGAACTTCATCACTTGGAGAGTGGTTGAAGGTTGAAGAGTGCGAAGAGTGCGTGAAAGTTCTTTGAAGGAGTCAGAGGAACAAAGCTCAGGAGGGATAGTCCCTTCGTTTCAGTTGCACAGGACGAAGGTAGTGAACGGAGGAACTCTTCAAGAGGAAGAGAATCGACGACTTGAATTGTCGTGGAGAATCACTAAGATCGCGACCTGACTGTGGTTCAGATGTATCGGGAGTTCGTGAGGGAAGATCCCTATTTCTCGTAGAGTGAAGTCACGAGAACGTGAGAACACGACGTCCCGGAATGTCTTGCATGGGGTATGTCGAAATCAGATGATATGACAGGTGATCTCGGAATATCGGATCTCGGGAGTGGGAAGCCTCAAGTCTAATCTCGGGAGTGACGAGAGCGCGAGGTCGCGAGATTCCGAGTCTCGGCATCTCGGCATTTCGGGTCTCGGAAGTTGAAAACTCGAAGGTATAGAGACGCTAGTCGCGAGTCGCGATAGTGCTAGGTCCCGACATACCAAGAGAAAGTCAACATTGACCAGAGCATCGGGTCTCGGAATCCGAGAGTCCAGTTCCCCGTTGTGGAATTCGCGAAGTCGCGAGAGCCGATCCTTCATTAAATAAGGAAGGGAGGATCGCCGGAAGTAACTGTGGGTAAGGACTCCAAAGGGAGTTGGAGAGTTGATAACTCTTTGGGCCGAGAACTAGGAGGTCCTGGTGGAGCGACCGTGCCTGTGAGGGGCAGGGTTGCGTCAAATAACCTGTCACAACAACTTGTCCAAATAACCTATCACAACAACATATCTCATCAATCTTATCAACCAAACTAGATCTTCTCTCCAAGATCAATCACCAAGACAACTCTCAAATATGTGTATCGACCAAACATAACACAACAACTCATAATCATCACCAAGATCAATATGTGCTTCTAATAATATACCAATACAAGTATTCTACATCATCCATAAACCATGTGTCAACAAAAGTACTAAAAAGTGCCTCCAACCATGTACCAAGTATTTACCAATCATGTATCAACTACTCATCAACTATGACTCATTAATATGTACCAACATTATCAACTATACACCTCATCTATGTGCCAACTCATCAACTGCTTGTCTCAACCATGTACCCAACATGTACCTCAACCAAAATCCCTCATCAATTTCATCATCCAAATATGATTTGTAACTCTGTAATAGACCTAGTGTATATCATCACATACCTGTAAACCTTCCTTAACTTTAACAACAAGAGACTATCATTTTCATCAAACTTTACTTTAGTCTCACATGACTAGTTTTTTATTAGTCAACAACCCTAACTTGAAATAATCATAACTATGTACATGTAATGAATAAATATATGAAAATAATACACAATTTTAGTCAGTGTGTTTTATGAATTTCCTCCAGGTGTCACTACTTGGAACCTCTCAGAAAAGGAGTTATAGAAAAAATGACATACCTTGTTGAATTCTGTCTTATTCTAGAGAGCGACCTTGTAGAGTGTGCCCTGCACAAAATATTTGTTGAATGGACCTGAAAATATTACACAACATACTACAAACTGTTCTCTAACCAACAGATTTGGTATTATTGAATTTGGATCTGTTATGAAGAAGTTATGACATTGTTACCTGAAACACATGTTTTAGACTAGTTTCAGGACTAGCCACAAACCCTATTTTCCACGGAGTGTAAATCCAAAACTACAATGACCCATAAGATTAATTGTTTACCATGGATACTTGGATAGGTTTCCTCAATGGCCTATCAATTTCATGGTCTGAATCATTCTAGAAAAAAAGTTATTGCGAAACTGGTGAGATGGCCTGTAAATAACATACCTTAGAAAGCATCATCAAAACAATTTATCCTCCCTTGAATTCTGGCCTTCTTTTCTTCACCTTCCCTCTGAAATTCAGCTTAGATATCCTTTGGTTACCTCAGCCACCTATAGAAATTCAATATTCTCAAGTGTGATATAAAATGAGAGAGCCTTGACTCTTATTTTTACTCTCCAAATATCTTCCTTAGAAGCATCTTCTAGGTCACTTAACCTATTTCTAGGTCACTTAGCCCATTTATAGGTCACTTAACCTATTTTTCTCACTTTTAGGGTTAACCACTTTCCATAATTAGAAAGTTCTCCAATACTTTATCATTTAAATATTCCTCCTTGACTTTGTCACCTCACTTTATCATTTAAATAATCTTCTTTGATTTTGTTACTTCAATTTATTATTTAAATAATCCTTCTTGACTTTGTCACTTTAATTTATCATTTAAATAATAATTTATTATTTGCAATCTCTTTGACTTCTTTGACCTTTTGGGGCTTCAGGCCGACATATGAGGGTCCTCCAACTTTGTAAGGCCAGAACTCTCAAACCGTGAGGAGTTATGTGACATTACACATACCACCAGAAATGGCATGACATGTACTATCCATATAGAATAGTACTACCTACAAATATATCAAAACTCATACCATTATCCATCAAACAAACTTGGGTCCATTACCCAAACCTATTTTCTCCAGCTTCTCATGGCTATAACTCTCTAACCGTGAGGAGTTATGTGACATTCCACATACCACTGGAAATGGAATGACATGTACTATCCATATAGAAGAGTATTACCTTTAGATATATTAAATCTCATAACATTATACATGAAAAAACCTTGGTTCCATTACCCAAACCTTTGTACTACCATAATTCGCTACCGAACTTTCTTCAAGGGTTGACATCAATCTACAATATCACTCTCCAAGGGTTGACATCAATTACAACTAACAATACATTCCAACTATCCATAAATGTAAGCCAACTATCTGACAATCTCCCCCTTTGGTATTGATGGCAACACCAACATTGATGAAAACACTTAGTCATGATAACATCCATGCTTATACTCTTTATGAATGTTGAACTATCTCTCCCACTTGGACATCAATGGCAAAGAGTATCTCCCTTTGGGGTTTCTCCCCCTGACTAAACTATCCTTGGGGTTTCTCCCCCTGTCTACGTGCCTTTGATTTTTCTTTATGTTTATAATCCTCTAATTAATATCTTTCACTTCATATGAATAATATCTCCCCCTTTGAAAAAGGGTATCGCTTTGAATTCATATCGCCCATTCTCCCCTTGTGACAATTGCTCCCCTCGGAAACATGCCTCTATGATCTCTCTCCAAACATTTAACTTTGGATTGGATAAATCTCTCCCACTTTGTCCTATTTATGGTGCTTCCTCGTGTACATATAAGACATATAAGATAATAATTCAAAATCATTCATTTTGGAGTAGAAATTACTGCTAGTCTCTGGTGAAGATACTAAAGGGTTTCTCATGGAAACAGTTTTGTAAATATGTATGCCACTTGTTCTTTTGTTCCCACATATTCAACTCTAATTTTCTTCTCTGCAACTTGTTCCCGTAGAAAGTGATACTTGATTGGAATGTGCTTTGTCTTAGAGTGCATCACTGGGTTTTTTGAGATACTGATGGTGCTTGTATTATCAAAATAGATTGGAATGGGCTCATCATACTCAACCGGTATATCTGTAAAAGTTTGTTTCATCCATAGAACCTATGTACAACATGCTTCTACTGCAATATATTATGCATTGACTGTAGATGAGGATATTAGTGATTCTTTCTTTCTTAGCCAAGATACTAAACACTCACCCAAGTAGAACGTTTCTCCACTGGTGCTTTGTCGGTCATCAATGCAACCTGCCCAATCTGCATCTGTGTAGGTAATAAGTGATAGATCCTTTCCTTTTGGATACCATAATCCAAACTCTTATGTTCCTTTAAGATATCTGCAAATCCTCTTCACTGCTAATACATGTGATTCCTTTTGGTGTTTCTTGAAATCATGCCACATGTCCAACTGTATGCATTACATCTAGTCTGGATGTGTTAGATATAGTAAGCTACCAATTATTGACCTTATTTCCTCTGGTCTATAGACTTTGAATAATCATCTTTTCTCAACTTGCAACTGGTTTGCATAGGAGTGGTAATTGGTTTGCAATCTTCCATTCCGGACCTCTTTAGCATTTCTCTGATATAATTAGTTTTAGAAATAAAAATTCCTTGGTTTCTTTGACATATCTGAAGACCTAAAAAGAAGGATAGTTCTCCAAGTAATGACATTTCAAATTCATTTTGCATATCCTTTGCAAATTTATGGCTTAACCTGTCATTAGTACTTCCAAAACAATATCATCAACATAAATTTCAATCAATAAAATATTACCTTGATGTAGAGGTTGTTTTCTGTGCTTCCTTTCCCTAGTTCGTAGGGAGTTTTTTCATTGTTGTTTATGAGCATTACTCTATTTTTAATGTGAACTAATGTATGCACTACATGTGTCCAAAAAATATATGTCAATTTGGAATCCATTAGGATTGTTCTAGCCATTTCCTATGTAATTATCATCCATTATGATAATGCTCCTTTGTCTCTAAACCACTCTCTGAACCAATCTATGAATCAATGCTCTCATCCACTATCATATATATATGTCCAAACCTGCTAAGTGTTCTTACTAATCCATCATTGTCCATACTTTCCAAGACTCTACTTGTGAAACTATCCATAATGCTAACCCATTTATCACTATACTATCATGAAGTCTTGATTAACCTATTAAACTGTACTTCTGCTAATTGATTGCTCTGAATCTATCTTCTCAAATTATGCAAGATTCTTGAAGGATGGTTCTTTGTTCTATCACAACTATTGCTTAGACTCCCCCTATATAATATTCATATTACTTGGGAGTCTCTAAGCTGAATGGCTCAGAACAATTCCTTCTCTGATGTGTATTCATCATCTTCTTCATTGGTAGATTTATCATCATATTCATTGGTAGATTCATCATCTCTCTGAGCTCTGACTTCTTTCTTTCTGTCCGTGGATTCATCTTTCACTACAATTCCTAAAAGTACAATCTCTTGAACATGTCCTTCTTTTCTTTCATTTATTTTTCAAAACTTTATGTATCTGACATCTTTTTTTTTCTCTATAGAATTTTCTTCATCTTGTTTTATTTCCAATCTTAAGATCTCTGGGACCTAGTCTTTGTTCACTCATTCTTTGTGTTTTCTTATCCATACTTTCTTACATATGATATCAGTGTTCTCTTTCATGGAAGTATCATTCATGCTTCTACAATCACTATCTATGTGTCCATAGTTATGAAATTTGTAACATTCAATGTTACGTGGGGCCACATAGGCATTTATTGCTTGAACATTTCTTTTATAATCCCTGCAATCTACAACCTTATGTCCAAAGTTAGTACAATAAAAACAATGACCATAAAATAAATTTGCATACCTAGGAGTGAATGATCTTCTTTGTGGCGTAGTCCTTATGAATTGTTTCCTTGACTAATCATGATCATGATTGAAGCTTCTTTGTGTCGTGAATATGGATGGTCTTCTTGAAGATGTATCTTCAATATTTTTCTTAGATTCTAGTTGACCATGATTCCTTCCTTTGAGTACTACTGCATAACTCTTTCTATTTTCTGCATTCTTCTTTTCTAGCAACCTAGAGTGCTTCTCTTCATTCTCTATAGTTGATGTGGATGTTTATGTCTCTTCAACGTTCTTGTTGAGCTTGACTATTTTACTTCTCAATGTGACAACTTCTTCTTCAAGCTTCTCAACCTCTTCTTCTTTCTTTATTATCTGAGACTTCATGACCTCTTATGTTCTCTTTGCTTCTTCAAGTTGGATATTCAATGTAATTATTTCTTCTTCTTGACCAAACTCTTCCTCAAGTTGGTTTAAGTCATTGGTTCTTTCCTTGAGATGATCCATCAATATATTTTCTCTCTTTTCTGCTTCTTCCTTTTGTGATTCTATGTTGGCTTCTAAACATTTATTTTGATATTCTAGAGTTTCTTCAATTCTTCTGGCCTCTTCTAGTTGAGCTCTTAAATTCTTGATGACCTGCTGATCCTTTTCGGAACCTTGAACACTTTCATTTTGGTTCATCAATTATTTCTTGGACAACCTGTTTTCTTCTATTGATTTCTTTAGATATTTAATTGCACTGATCAAGTTTTCTCTGTAATCAACTTTTTCTTCTTCATACTCTTTGTCTTTTAAATCTGTCTGACATGATGAGAATCTTTATTCTTGTTCTGTATCTGCATCTTCTTTGGAATTTTCTGAATCTGTGATGGGTGAATATTATATGTCATGTAACTTATCCCAAATTTCTTTTGTTGATGAACATTTACCAACCTTTTCTCTTACCGGATTAGGTAATCATTCCAAGATGAAATCCAATTCTATTTTCTTATTCTTCCTCAATTCCTTCTTGGCTACAGTCTTTGCCCTTTTTGAACTATCATATCTTGTAATAAATGATATCCAAATATAATGTTCTTGTGAATGTAAAAATAATTCCTTCCTTATGCTCCACATCTCATACTTAAAATCATTTTGACCATTAAACATTGGTACTTCATTCTCAGAATAATCCACGATCTCCTTCTAGTGGTTAAACTATTTCTTGAAGGAATCATATCTAATACCAATTGTTGGATTACTGAGAAGTGGGGTGAATTAGTAATAGAGAAATTTAATCCTTTTTAACCATATAATCCAAGTGTTATATCAATTTATAATTATCATCGAATAATTGTAGAGTAAATAAGCAATGAACAAATGAACAGTTATACACATACACAATACACCAGTGTTTTACGTGGAAACCTAAAGAGGGATAAAACCACGAAAATGTTTTTTATTATATGTCTTGAAGAATTGCATTCATTGGAAGAACCAACTTCCTTTATTTTCCATCTGCAACTAGAAGGAGGCTCCAACCCCCTAGTTCTTCAGGCTACAACCTGAGGGAAGCTTCAACTCCCCAATTCTCTGGCTACAACCAGAAGGAGGATACAATCCCCTATGTTCTTCGGCTACAACTAGAAGGTTGCTACAACCACCTGTCCTTGTCCCATCCAACCACCCTAAAGTGGAATTAGAATGATGCAACCATTGTAACACTATCACTGTGAGATATACTGTTGTAAACCTGTACCAATAAAATTGAACCATGCATCAACCATGCATCAACATGTACCTCAACCTGTAATCAACCTGTACCATAAACAAGTGCATCAACCATGCATCAACCTGTACCTCAGCCTGTAATCAACCTGTACCATAAAAAAGTGCGTTAACCATGCACCAACCTATACAAAACCTGTACCATGAACAAGTGCATCAACCATGCACCAAACCTATACAAAAACTGTACCATGAATAAGTGCATCAACCATGAACCAAACCTATACAAATAACCTGTCACAACAACCTTTCGAAAGAACCTATCACAACAACCTATATCATCAATATTATCAACCAAATCAGATATACTCACCAAGATCAATCACCAAGACAACTCTCAAAGATCTGCATCAACCAAACATAACACAACAACTCATAATCATCACCAAGATCAATATGTTCTTCTAATAATATACCAATACAAGTATGATACATCATCCATAAACCATGTGTCAATGGAAGTACTAACAAGGGCCTCCAACCATGTACCAAGTATGTACCAATCATGTATCAACTACTCATCAACTATGACTCATAAATATGTACCAACATCATCAACTATACACCTCATGTATGTGCCAACTCATCAACTACTTGTCTCAACCATGTACCAAACATGTACCTCAACCAAAATCCCTCATCAATTTCATCATCCAAATATGATTTTAAACTCTATAATATACCTAGTGCATATGATCACATACCTGCAAACCTTCCTTAACTTTAACAACAAGAGACTATCATTTTCATCAAACTTTACTTTAGTCTCACATGACTAGTTTTGGATTAGTCAACAACCCTAAATTTAAATAATCGTAACTATGTACATGTAATGAATAATGATCTGAAAATAGTACATAATTTTATTCAGTGTGTTTGATGCAATTCCTCTAGGTGTCACTACTTGGAACCTCTTAGAAAAGGATTTATAGCAAAAAAGACATACCTTGCTGAATTCTGGCTTATTCTAGAGAGCGACCTTGTAGAGTGTGCCCCACATGGAATATTTTTTGAATGGATATGAAAATGTTAAAAAAAATACTATAGACTCTACTATAACCAACAGATTTGGTATTACTAAATTTGGATCTGTTATGAATAATTTATGACGTTGTTACCCGAAACACCTGTTTTAGACTAGTTTCAGGACTAGCCACAAACCCTATTTTCGACGGAGTGTAACTCCAAAAATACAACAATCCACAAGTTTAATTGTTTACCATAGATACTTGGATATGTTTCCTCAATGGCCTATCAATTTCATGGTCGGAAGCATTCTATAAAAAAAGTGATTGTGAAAATTGTGAGATGGCCTGTAAATAACATACCTTAGAAAGCATCATCAAAATAATTTATCCTCCCTTGAATTTTGGCCTTCTTTTCTTCACATTCCCTCTGAAATTTGACTTATATATCCTTTGGTTACCTCATTCACCTATGGATATTCAATATGCTCAAGTGTGATATAAAATGAGAGAGCCTTGCCTCTTATTTATACTCTCCAAATATCTTCCTTAGAAGCATCTTCTAGGTCACTTAACCCATTTATAGGTCACTTAACCCATTTCTAGGCCACTTAACCCATTTATAGGTCACTTAACCTACTTTTCCAATTTTTAGGGTTAACCACTTTCCATAATTAGAAAGTTCTCCATTACTTTATCATTTAAATATTCCTCCTTGACTTTGTCACCTCACTTTATCATTTAAATAATCTTATTTGATTTTGTTACTTCACTTTATTATTTAAATAATCGCTCTTGACTTTGTCACTTTAATTTATCATTTAAATAATAATTTTTTCTTTGCAATCTCTTTGACTTGTTTGACCTTTGGGGCTTCAAGCCAACATATGAGGGTCCTCCAATTTCGTAAGGCCATAACTCTCAAACCGTGAGGAGTTATGTGATATTCCACATACCACCAGAAATGGAATGACATGTACTATCCATATAGAATAGTATTACCTAAAAATATATCAAAACTCATACCATTATCCATCAAACAAACTTGGGTCCATTACCCAAACCTGGGTTCTCCAACTTCTCATGGCCATAACTCTCTAACCGTGAGGAGTTAGGTGACGTTCCACATACCACCGGAAATGGAATGACATGTACTATCCATATAGAATATTATTACCTTATAAAATATTAAAACTCATACCTTTATACATGAAACAACCTTATGTCCATTACCCAAACCTTTGTGCTACCAGCATTCGTTATTAGACTTTCTTCAAGGGTTGACATCAATCACTAAGGGTTGACATAAACCTACAATATCACTATCCAAGGGTTGAAATTAATGACAACCAACAATCCATACCAACTATCTATCAACCTAATCGAACTATCTGACATGAAGAATGTCACAACCCAACATAACTATTGATGAACGTTGCAATGCAACAAAACACTTAATGAATGCCACATCTCATTTCATTAATAACATAATGCAACAAAACCCTTAATTAACATTGTAATGTGACATGAAATTTGATGAATTCCATAATGTGACATGGTCGTTATCATAAAAAGATGAATGTAACAATCCAAAAAAACCATTAAGGAATGTCATGATAAAAAAAAAAACATTAATGAATGTCTCAATCAAATATAACCCTCGATGAATGTCGCAGTGTGACAAAATCCTTTATGAATGTCACAATGGAAAATCACATTTCATTAATCTCACAATGTGACAAAAAACTTCATGAATGTGACAATGTGCCATGACATATTATGAACGCCACAATGTGACATGGTTATTAACACAATGAGATGAATGTTGCAGTCCAAAATAACCATAAAGAAATTTCACAATCCAAATAACCCTCAATGAATGTAACAATGTGAAAAAATCCTTTATGAATGTTAGAGTGTGAAAACCCCTTTATAAACATCACAATGTGACATTACACTTGATCAACGCCAGAATGTGACATGGTCATTAATGCGGTAGGATGAATGTCACAATCTAAAATAACCATTAATGAATGTTGCAATCAAACATAACCCTCAATGAATACCATAATGTGACAAAATACTTTTTGAATGTCACAATGTGACATCACGTTTCATTAATTAAGAGTTAATGAAATGTGGCATGACATTCGATGAATGCTAGAACATTATATATCCATTAACATGACAAGATGAATGTCTCAATACAAAATAACCATTAAGAAACACAAAAATTTCACATAAAGTAAGACAAAATGATAGTCACAATATGACATTATCATTGAAGAATGTCACAACCCAACATAACTCTTCATGAGCATTGTAATGCAACAAAACCCTTAATGAATGTCATAATGTGACATCACATTTCATAAACTCCAAAATGAGACAAAATCCTTAATGAACATTGCAATGTAAAATGAAATTTGATGAATGCCACAATGTGACATGGTTGTTATCATGGAAAGATGAATGTTGCAATACAAAAATAACATTAAGAAATGTTGCAATAAAACATAACCCTTGATGAATGTCGCAGTGTGACAAAATCCTTTATGAATGTCAAAATTTGTCATTACATTTCATCAATCTCACAATGTGACAAAACCCTTAATGAACATCACAATGTGCCATCACATTTGATGAATGTTGCAATGTGACATAGCTATTAACATGGCAAGATGGATGTTTCAATGTGACATAGCTATTAACATAGCAAGATGGATGTTTCAATGTGACATAGCTATTAACATGGCAAGATGGATGATGCAATAAAAAATAACCATAAATGAATGCCACAATCCAACATATCTCGCAATGAATGTCGTAATCCAACATAACCCTAGATAAATGTCATAATCTAACATAACCCTCAATGAATGTCGCAATGTGACATAATAATTTATTAATGTTATATTGTGACATCACATTTGATCGACACCACAATGTGACATAACCATTCATGAATGTAGGAAGCTAACACAAGTCAACCAAGTTGGATGTCTCAATGTGATATAACTATTGAGAACATCATAGTAAAAAATATCCATATTATAAAGTAAGCCAAAATTATTGTTACAATCTAACCTAACAATTGAATAATGTCACAACCTAAACAAACCCTTCATAGATATTGCAATGTGACAAACCCTTTAATAAATGTCACAATGTGATATCACATTTGATTAATGGCACTGTTATAGCACAAGTTGTAGGTTGGGAAAATCCTAACCCAACCGCAAAGCAAGTGCTACAACCTAGGAATCCTACACCTAATTTCACCTCAATGTAGGTCCCGCACTTCAAGGGTGACTACATCACTCTAGGTAGGCGATCTCGGTGACCTTAGAGGGATTGATATGGGGATGGAAAGAAATGTAAGTGAATCCTCTAAAGTTCAAGTGTAATTGGGATTAAAGGTGGGAATATATCACTTGTAAGTCAAGCAATTTTTTCCCCACAGGTATAATACTTCTCTGGATAATTGTACCTGCCCAAGATGCAAGAAAAGAAACTTTGTAATGATATATTCTAGTTGGATTAGAAGGTTAATATTTCTATCCCTAATTTTCAGCAATAGATAATAGTGTATATCATAAATTAAATGGTATTATAAGTTGCTCAATAAATGCTAGAGAACAAGTAGAAAATACAAGAGAAAGACTAGTAAATGACTAGCTAAACTCAAGATGAGAAACCAATATTCTAGCATAAAAAAATAAGGTTGTTGTAAACACTTTTCTGAAGAAAATTATATCATCCTTATGTCTGTAAAATTCAATGTATTATAGAAAGAAAACCAGTCACTCAAATCCCCTCAAACTTTTCCAAAAATTGCGCTAGACCAAGGAGAGTAAGTGTGCAAACTTTGAGCAAAATCCAATGCTTGATAAGAGAGTTATCCAAGAAAATGAATTAGGGTTTATGCATCCCTAATGGATAAAGATGCAATTTTGTAACAGAAGAAAGAAGTATCCCATTGATGGGGACTCCCTAGTGGCTATGAGGTGCCCAAGGCACAAGGAATACAATCCACTTTTCAAGATGTAAAAATGACTGAAAATCACGTTTCCCAATGAAATATTTTATTTCTCCAATGCAAAAATAAATTACTATTTCATTTACTATTGGGTTAATGGGGTCATGAAAATAAAAATCTAGAGAAGATACCTCATTTGGGGTGTAATCCCTTTTACTGCGCAAGGCAATTTTCTCTAGCTAGGGTTTAAGCTAACATGGTGTATGCCCTTATACTTCTCTTAGCAAACCCTTGTTAAAGAAATAAGATGAAGAATAAAGTGATGAATACTACGGTGGGGGTGTATGACCTTATACTTCCCACCTAGTTCCTATCACAATGATATTGAATTGAAAAAAATGATAGCAAGAGAGTAAAAACCATACCAATTCAAGGGAAAATGCCAAGATAATCCACCACAAAAGCAAGAGATAAGCCTTCCAAGGCTATCGCATCACTCCCATAAACCATAAAAACAAGAGATAACCATAAAAAAGTGCTAAAAGAGACAATCTTCCCAAAGATAGCTAAAATTTCAGACCAATACTTCTCACAAGAGGGAGAGTTATATTAAAATGAGATATTATGATCTCTTGTTTATACAAATGTCACCAAGGTGACTTATCCATAAATTAATGGGTAAAAAACAAGATTAGATGTCAATAGCCCTAATATTTCCCACTTTACAAAGTAATTCATTTAAAATTCACTTTTTCACATAATAAAACCCTAATTTTAGAAGGACGTCACCCCTTTCGGGGACGTTTTGCCACTTTCAGGAAGTTGTTGGTGTTGGAGAATCATAGGTAGGGCTCAAAAGGAAACATGTAAAGAATATATATGATCTCATAATGATGAATACCCTCTTCGCCTAAAAAATTCCAAGTGTATATGAGTGGAGCCTCACCAATAAGCCCTAACCCCCCAAGGTGACATCATGTCTCTAGAAGTGATGTTTTTCCTCTCCTAGGAAAAATATTTTGCATGTGGGTGATAGGATATGTTTTCCAAGTCATATTTGAGGCCTTCCAAGTTTTATATATCTCATCCAGAATGTAGGCCCTTGACATCCATCCTTCGGAATTGTAGCCCCATGGCAGCCCAAGCCAAGATTGTTCTCCAAAAATTGTCCACCAACTAGGTCCTGCAAAGTTAAATGAGAACTCCCTCCAAGGATATAAAGTAATAATATCATGATAAGTGAATCCAATAAATAAATAATCCATCTAAGCATGTGCATAAAATATCACTATATCAAATAGTTAACTTCTCAAAGAAACTATGCGACTTGTTAAGCTTGAATATGGGAGGGTTGATGAGGTGTCCTATTAGATAGATATTTCCCTAGGTCAAGGAGAGATTCCAAGAGATCCCTCTATAAAACATGTAAAGTGGATGAATTCATTGGGGTCAAGGCTCAATCGGCATAGGGCTCATGACATACAAGGGGTCGTAGTGTCTCATTCATGGGTTCCTTTATAGAGGTTGTGTGGTACCTTCATCCGCAATGCACTTTTTCCAAGACCACCAATTTCATTTTATCTTTATTTCTTTGTAT
The DNA here is from genome assembly GCA_009831015.1 of Picea engelmannii. Lineage (NCBI taxonomy): Eukaryota > Viridiplantae > Streptophyta > Pinopsida > Pinales > Pinaceae > Picea > Picea engelmannii. The sequence continues at coordinate 501,406 of ML778582.1, forward strand.
TTTATTTCAATATAGAATAAGGAGAGATTGAAGGTCACTTCCCTGTTGTGTTGACCAGATGATGGAAATGTCACCCACAAACACATAGTGGAAATGAGAAGGTTGACTCATAATGAGACCTCCTTTCTCTCAGCCATGTAACTGAGAGTCATTACCCCGGTTTGGTAACCAGATGATTGTAATTTCATACCACTAGATATTCATGGACGTGATAGGTTGGCTCGTGATGAGACCTCCTATCCTTCAACTAACCTTTTAATAAATATTTATTATATTGTAGGCCCCCTTTACTCAATGATAAACATTTTATTTCTTTCTTGGGTAATCCTTGGGCAAAGCATCTGGAAGGTTTATATAAGGATTTTATCTTTTACCCAACAACAACCCATCTGGGCCTTCAACCCCTTCTTCCCATAGAATGAGGGACAACCCCTTCTTGGGTCAATACACCCTAAAATCCCAAGAGACAATAAAATGGAGGGGAATAATGATGGAAAGTGGTAAGTATGGTTGGGAATGATATGATGGCTCATTAAGGGAGTTCCTAGTAGCAAACCCATTCCCAAAGAAAACCACTTCCTAGGGAACAATGTCAACCACCAAGGTTAATCAGGGAAAAATGAACAATGTCCAAGCATATATCATGAAATATAGATAAATATAAGATAAAACATAATCAAATGGATTGAATATTGAAATGATGCTCACCATAATACTGACTTGTACCTCATGGAGCAAGGCCCACTTCCTTTCAGAAGCCATCTGGTGTGGTGGATGCCATATGCAAACCTGTGACCATATGTGGTGGTGAGTGGGTTTCTCATCTGTGCAAAGGGTACTTCTATTTTTGTAGTCTCTCGGAACTCCACATTTGCAACCTGAGGGCCTTGAGACATAATATCCTTAGTTATCCAAAAAATGGGGACAAAATATGGCTCCTACTTTAGAACATGTTCTCGTCATAGAGTGCATGAGAACCTCATCATCTCCTAGTAGACTTGTTCCTACAAGGAAACATCAAACTATCAAGTGCAGGATGGCCTGCTCATCCTTGTTCTCCTATGATGATAATAAAAAACCCATTAAACTAGAAAAATAAAATTTTGACATTTTTTTGATAAATTTTAAACTAAGGATGCAATCAATATGCAAGTAGAGTAAAATGAAAATGAAATTCATCTAAGCTAGTATGAGTAATCAAGATGAAAATTCATGTAATCAAAATGGCATACCTACTTACCTAGGGCATGGGCCCTGAAGAAGTCATGTGCCACCCTAGAAATAATTTTTGAGGAGAGATCCATTTACTGGTAGTGACATCCTACTCCCTTTTTTCATGGATGAGTAGAAAAAGTCTAGTCTGGAAACTTCCTCTATTTTGTAGGGGCCTAGCCAAAGACTCTCAAAATCTTGATGCATTCTTGGCTTTTATCTTCTTTTGTCCCATAGTAGAACTTGATCCTCTTCCTTGAAGTCTCTTTTTCTTTCCTTCTGATCAAAAGTTCCTTTTACTTTTTCTTGATTCCTTTCCATTCGATCGAATGCCATTCTTCAAGTCTCATCTAATTGTACAAGATGATCAATTTTCCCTCGCAATGCTTCCTTATCTGTACTGAATTGTTGGGATATTTGTAGCATGGGAATTTGGAGATTTATAGGAAAGAAATATTCAAATACATATACCAACTCAAAAGGAGTCCTTCCCATGGAAGTCTTGGTGGTTGTGCATTCGGCCCACAAGGTATAATTGATCTTTCTATCCCAACTCTTCTTGTTCTCCCCAACAATAGTTTTCACAATGTTCTTGATGTTTTTGTTGTTGGATTCTACCAAGCCATTCCCTTGAGGATAATAATTCAAAGAGTGTGATAAAACAAACCCATACTTGAAACAAAACTCATTGAGTGTCACTGAGAAAAAGGATTTGGCGTTGTCTGTGGTTATGTTAGTAGGGACACTGTAACACCCCAGGTTTTGAATCCCCATTTTAAATAATGTATTCTTACAATGCTGAGAGGGCACAGTGACAAAACCATTATTAAAGTGCTAGTGTGCCCAAGAAATGTAATCCCCTGATCATTATTAATAATAAATACATCGTTATCTACTAGAATAACATGGACTAGAGTTATAGGGGGGTATGATTCCACAAGAGAGGGGGATTGAGGGGATAAATGTTTATTTCCTATTTTTAATTACCATTTTTTTCTAAGGGAGGGGATCATTTATGTGAGCTTCATGGAGGAGGCCAGGAGGTTCTTGATTCCCCAGGAAAATACTTAAACCCATCCCTTGTCTGATTGGGGGCTTGGTGTTTATATGGTTCACTCCTACACTTCTTCTTTCATTCCATTCTTTCCCTCACGCATTCATTCACTGATTGTTCACTATTTTTCACCTTGGGTGGAGATCTCACTCCATTCTTTTCCATCACCTGTTCATCTTCCTCATTCACATCTTGTCTTGGAAAGGGGAAATGAACTATCAAAGAGTTTCCATGGTATTGTTGGTTGTAGTGGTCGCTGGTGTAATCTAGCCATGACTTGAGGCCTGCATGTCTGAGATGCGTTGGCCTGTGTCCATCTTGGTTCACAACTGTGAGTCTTGAGATTTCCATCATTTTAGATTCTGGACCAGTTGCACTAGGGCCTTGGAAGGAGAAGGAATTCCTGAGGGACTATGTGGCAGAGAAGGGTGGAGGTCCATTCTCTGGGGTGGTGCAGGCTGGGTATAAGAGATATGGGTACTTGGATTTCTATGAGTGTTGGGAAAGCCTGTGAGAGCTTGAGTGCTGACTTGTTTGGGAAGCCAAGCAACACTCTAGAACCTTCCTTATGGATTCATAGCCCTAGCTCGGGGGTGACACTGTTGTTGAGATTTGGAATAATAGAGTCTACAGTTGGGTGGAACATCCTTGGTCTACAGCCAGTTGGTGTCATATTTTATAAAGATAAGTTCTCTCTGTTATGGTATTATTTACCTATATATGAATGTATTCCACTGTGTATTTATTTATCATTTAATTGAATCTTTAGAATATGCATGCTTGCGGGTTATTGTTGTGCATGTCGTTAGATATTTTCTTTTATGCATCCTTATTCATTTAAAAAGGTATCAGTAAGAGAAAGAACTCCCAGAGTGGGATTGAAGGTGGCGTAACATGGTCTGTGGGTGGTTAGGGTGTGTTACAGATTGGTATCAGAGCTTCTAGTTGAAACATCGGGTCGGTATGGGCCAGGTCTATTGGTCAGAGTCTCATGGTTGATATCAACTTATGACCGTGAAGTTGAAATATCAGGAGGAATGGAATTGTAGAATCTACGCAGAAGCTAGAATGTCAAACATCCTTTGTAAGGGTTCGAAGGATCATGACCATCCCTTTTGAATTCAACAACAATCGCCACTGTGGGATCAAGAGAGATCTAGGATCGTTGGATTTGAGGGTAGGTGAACCAGGTTCATTCGATGAAGGAGAAGCAAAGGTTAAGTCACAACCTTCATATCTCATTGGAGATAAATCAAAGGTGGGGAGACATTGTGGGGATCGGGAAGAAAATTAAAATTTCTGCAAGTTGTGAGCCCACAATCGCTCAGGATCGTTGATCTTGCTAGATCAACAGATCAATGGTGGATATTGATCCCACTATGGACGAGCATCTTCTCTTTGTGGAGATCGGCAAGGAAATTAAAGAGTGAGTGAGTTGAGTCTCTGAAATCACTCATGACCGTTGATATTTGTAGTAGTATCTACCGAATTCCCAAAGTTTGGGGTTAATACAGACCATCTGATAAAGGAGACACATGTTGGTAGATTGGCTAGTTTGGTAATTCGAAGTTCAGGAGAATTGAAGTGTGATAATGTGGAAACTACTGAAGCCTAAAGTTCCAAATCCCGATGAATCAAAGTGGTGGGGAATGATCATGTCACCTAGAGGTGATGTGGACCCTGGAAGGTTAAGCAATTCAAAAATTTGGAGTTCAGGATACTTGAGGAGTACAAGAGTAAGATTTTCTGAAGCCAAAAATTCTAAAGCGACGTGGCTCGCGGACATCACCTATGATCAAGTGGACACATGGGATGTGTGCCATGTGTCAGTGAATTATGAACCTATGGAGGATTGAAATGTCAGTTGGAATGTGACACATGTCACCTGTCTGATTGGGCCACGACTCCGCTTCTAGTATTTCGCCACATGGTGACAGATCATGCAGTCCGGAGATTGGGCACTCCAGAGGAAAAATATGTGACAGTTTGTGTTGGGTTGAGAACTCCCAAAGAGCCGAAGTGATTTACATTCATTGATCTATGAGATACAATCATTGACAGATCTTCGACTTCGGGTGAAAGAACTTCGAGAGAAAGTGAAGGCAGAGAGTTTGAAACTCCTGAAGCGTGAAGTCCCAAAGTGGATCTTGATCATTGATCGTGAATGAGGACAAGGACCATTGATATGGTCCTAGCTAATGGTTCTGAAGTTACAAAGCACCAGGCGGGTAAGCCCTCGGTCACAACCCAAGAACACAAGTGAGGAAGGAGCTAGCGCTTGTCAGTGTGAGATTGGAATAGAGCTCTAAGGAAGCAAGACCCGCGGATAGTTGTCGATCTGTGAACATAAAATCGATGGTGGGGGACCATTGCAGGGAGAGGAGGAAAAATTAGCAGACGCGCTAGCTCGTAGCCCAATATTTTCCATCTTCATTGATCTCCTCGAGACAAGGGATCAATGACCACAATTTAAAGGATATTTGGGTGAGCACTTTTCTGATTGCGGGGACAGAGCTCTCCGATAAAGAGAAAACATGTTGTCATCCAACAGCTACTGTTGACCGTCGATCTCAACCCTCAATCAATTTTCAACCACACAATTTCTGATATAGTAATTTTCTAACACAGAAAGCGCCAGGAAGGATTTGGCCACGGTTTTGAGCCGTGGTCACCTAGGGAAGTGGTTTGAAGGGAGTGCCTATGTAGAATTAAATTTTGTATCAGCTAAGGGATAACATGGAAGTGTTATATAGTGCAGATTCATATATATATATATATATATATATATATATATATATGTTCCTCATGAATTGAGAATAAAAAGGACCTGGAACATGGTTTGGCAAATTTTTTTTATCATGTGCTTAATTCTAAAAAAAATGGTCACTTGCAGATTTTGTAGAATTAAGGGGTTTAAACACATCAGCTCAACATGCATATTTTATAAATTGAAGAATGAAGGGGAGCCTCTAGCCATGATAACAAGGTCGAAGGCTAGAATACCAGTGTTGGTAATGCAGAGACAAAGTCGAATGGATGCAAGGGCAAAGGAAAGAAAGAAACATTAATAAAAACTGTAAGAATCCTGAAAATAGAAGTAAAGAGCTACAAAAAAGACAATGAGAGGTTGATACGAGAGAAAAGTCAGATAAATTATCGAGTGCTACAGAGCTTAAATCAGTTGCAGAGAAAAACAAAGAGGGGATCAAACTCAAAACAAGAGGAAGAAGGTAGGTTTCGTGAAATAAGAGAGGATCATGGAAGAGTTGGTTATTCGAGAAGTGCTAGAAGAAATCATAGACACCACTCACCTCCTGTTGAGAAATACTGAGAGGGGGGGGTGAATCAGTATTTTGAGCTATCAATAGATTTTTAACTTTTCTTTCACTGAAAAAATCTTAGTCTACTTTATAGAGATCAGTTGTATATTCTTATGAAAACAATAATGCATCCAGAGATCTTATCATGGATTTCTTCATTCATCAGATGTCTTTTAAACAGTAATTCAACAAAATAAACTAACACAGATGAATAGGACACATGAACACCAGGATTTAAGGTGGAAACCCAAATCGGGAGAAAACCACCGTTGTTGTTGTGTAATGCCCATAACATATATATCTAACATTGTTATCTTCACGAGCAATTATTTCCTAACAGCATAATACAATATTTATTCAACATCTGCTTACCAGCAACTTAAACAATTTAGATTCATCAAATAAATTCATAGCAGAATAAATAATTACATAATTCAACAAGGTA
>ML778582.1:556920-572432 GCA_009831015.1 Picea engelmannii
TCCGGAATGAGGCGGTTTTTGTTTGGCGGGCCCTGTCGCATGTGTCATCCATCCATTGCATCAGACATCCTCCGCTCCACACCACTTACTGCTTACCACCCTCCCAACTTACTACCATACCGCTCCTGCCTCATAACGTCATCCTCCTTTTTTCCCGCCACTCATCCATAAATAAACAGACTTAGGATAAAATGTTGGGTTAATAGTCACGATTAAACCTATTAATAATAATAAATTAATTATTAATTAATTAACAATTGAGTTAGCATGTTAGTAATTAATTAATTGTTAATTAATTAAGTTAATATTAATACCTAGGTTAGTAACTAGGTTAGTAATTAGGATTAATTAAAAATTAAATAAAARKAAAATACAAAAAACAATATAAAAATATAAAACAATTTAAAAAACAAAAAATAATATATAATAAAAAGCAATAAAACAAATTAAAAATAAAATACAAAACCAAAACATATAATATAAATAACAAAACATATAAAACAAAAAAACAAAATATAAAAATTAAACATAATACGTAACATGTAACATAAAAACAAAAAATGAAAAAATAATATAAAAAAAAACAACATATAAAATATTAAAAAACAAAAACATTAAACCCACACTACCCTATGTCCTACACCACTCACCCCCCTCCTACCTCATGTCACCCCCACGTACCTCACTTCACCCTCCACTCACCCCCCTCCTACGTCATACTCCACTCCCACCAAAACCCAACGCACCTTTCATACCTCATGCCCCCCATTCATTTCACACTCAAATAAAATCTACGGCCTTAAAAAATTCCGGACCCCCCCTCCCTATCCCAAATTTAACGAGAGGGGGGGTCCGGAATAGTGGTTTTGTAATACCACCTCCCCTCCATGTGTCATCGCTTGATTCCTGCATACCCCACCCAAAAAAAACCGCTTACCACCTCAGGGGGGGTCTAGAATACCGCCCTCCCGTAAAAAAACCACTTTTCTCAAAAAATTGTCATTTTTGTCTGTTTTACTACGTCTTCTTCTGGAGGAGATTCTGAGAAAACGGAGATGGATTTTAAAAATCCGAGAGACTTTTTTCTCATCACGGGCTGAAGAACAAAAACCTCTCTCAGTTTTTGCAGCGGAGTTACGAGCAGGGAGAATCGAAGACATCTTCGAGGCCTATTTTTCCAGATTTTCAATTTTCCGTTTCAGTCTCGATCTTGCAGGAGATATTATGGCCAGATGGGGATGAATTTGGAAAAACTGAAGGAGGTTTTTGTCCAGAACATACCCGTATACAATACCTTTTTTCATTTTTCACCAAGGTGTCATCATTCAAGAGAAAAACATGTCTGTTCGGACCCCCTTTTCGCAGAAAACCGGTCCGTCTTTCATGGCAAAAAACTCCAAATTTTGTGGGAGTGGTGGCTATTTTTGGCCGAGGCGGTTAAACCGACTTCCAAAACTTATTGAGATGATCTATCCTATTTATTCATATGATTTTAATGTAAAAGGGTTCGACCTGTGAAATATTTTTTCCCTTTTTGGTTGGACTGTGGGCCTTGTTACTTCAGGAGGTTTCTCTGTAATTTTGGAATGACAAATCAGTGATGGAGGAAATGATTTACATGATTCTCATTTAGCAGTGTTGGTGGTGTGTCCCTTGTCTATTTTAAATTATCTTTCTACTATCATTCAAGCATTTTCATTTCTTATTATTGAAAAACAGTTAATGGAGAAGAATTTATGCATGCATACTCTTTGTCCAAATTTTTCAATAATCTTTATGTTTTCCTCTAAAACTCAGTGTATGAATTCTTAACTACTCATTAGCTCAGTTTTTCCTTCCCCTTTTCTTCCTCAAATCGACACCCTTTAAACTTGATTCAATCCAGCAGTTGTTACTATCTTGCCCTGTGGAGACATTTACCTCTAGATTTGAGTTGATCATTGTCTTATAAACCGACCCCGTAGGCCAATGGTGATCTGAGAAACTCGTCAACCACATCCTCATCTAAATATTTTCAAAAACCCCAACCCATGTTCTTCATAACTAGCCTAATACCTATTTAAACAAAGCTATATCAAACAGAGAGATCCCTCTTTGAGTCTCTGAGGGCTAGATCCCAGACTCGAAGTGGTTTTGATGTTGCCTCTGTGATTGCCTTACAGCCTTGGGAAAATTACAGAGTGCTAACAGTTGTTCCATAAGTATTAATGGTGTGAATACTAGTGTTGATATGAATATCATACTGTTGGGGTCTTATGATATTCTAATTGGAATGGATTGGTTGGAAAAACATCATTCCAACCTAGATTGTCATAGCAAGATATTTACACGTCTTGATGGAGATGGAAAACAAAGCATTGTGAAAGGAGTTCCAAGACCTATCTCTATAAGGGAGATTTCATCCTTACAACTGAAGAGATTTTTTAGGAAATGATGTCAATTGTATGAAGCTCATGTGGAAGAGCCCGAAAATACAAAGGGGCAAAGCCATGAATATTTCTCGGTACTACGGGAATTTGAATATGTATTCCAATATATACCAGGGTTGCAACCAAAAAGGGAGATAGAGTTCTCTATTGATTTAGTGCCAGGATATTCCCCAGTGTCAAAAACACCTTACAAAATGAGCACCCCATAGTTAAAAGAATTACAAATGAAGTTGGAGTAATTGTTGAAGAAAGGGAGCATACGTCCAAGTGTTTCACCTTGGGGAGCACCAATACTTTTTGTCAAAAAGAAGGATGGAACCTTGAGGCTTTGTATTGAATTTCGACAACTTAACAAGTATACTATAAAGAACAAGTTTCCTCTACCCAAAATTGATGACCTCTTTGATCAACTAAGAGGAGCAAAGATATTTTTGAAGATTGAACTAAGGTCAAGATACCATCAGGTAAGGATCAAGGAAGAAGACATTCATAAGATAACCATTAGGATCAGGTATGGGCATTATGAATTTATAGTGGTTCCATTTGGACTGACCAATGAACCAACTATATTTATGTTTTTAATGAATGGAATATTTAGAAATTATTTGGATAAGTTTGTCATAGTGTTCTTGGATGACATACTTATCTATTCTAAGTCCGAAGAGGAGCATGAACATCACTTAAGACTAGTATTGTAAGTGCTGAGAGAAAATTAGTTGTATATCAGGCTGAGTAAGTTTTCTTTTTATCAAAAGAAGATCCATTACTTGGGACACATTATTTCAGAGCAGGGCATAGAAGTAGATCCAGAGAATATTGAAGCCATTAGAGGATGGCCAACACCCAGAAATGTGTTAGAATTCAGATCTTTTATGGGATTAGCTGGTTACTACAAAAGGTTCATAGTAGGGTTCTTTAGGATTTCTCATCCCATCACTTCTTTGCAAAAGAAGGGAACTAAATTTGAATGTACACCTAAGTGTGAAGATAATTTTAATCTGTTGAAGGGATTACTTACTAGTGCACCCATGTTAAAGATTACTGACCCAAATGAAAGTTTTGTGGTATGTACAAATGCATGTAAGGAAGGACTTGGGGGAGGCCTCATGAAAAATGGACATGTCGTTGGTTATGAGTCCAGAATGATTAAGGAACATGAGAGGAACTATGCCACACATGACTTGGATCTTGTTGCCAATGTCCACGCCTTGAGGATGTTGAGGCATTATCTCATGGGGAAGAGATTTGAATTAAGGATAGACCACATTGGCCTAAAGTATCTTTTTGAACAACCAACCTTGAATTCCAGGAAAGCAAGATGGCTGAAATTTTTATGTGAATATGACCTTGATATCAAGCATATCAAAGGAAAAGAGAATAAAGTTTCCAATGCACTTAGTAGAAGAGTGCATCTCATGCATGCTATTGTTGTCAGTATGCATCAGTCAGACTTAAAGAGAAGAATTTTAGATGATCTTGTTATAGGTCAACATTACCTACAAGTAAAGGAAATCTTACATCAAGGAGATGTACAACAGAAAATAAAGGAATATGAGATAAAGGAACATGGATTACTCATGCATAAGAATAGAATATATGTTCCTAGTTTCGGAGAAATGAGGAATTTGGTATGGAAAGAAATGCATGATGTTCCTTATGCTCGACATCCCAGTTACCAGAAAACAATTACAACAATAAGAAGCCAATTCTTTTGGTCAAGAATGAAAAATGATGTTGTTGATTACATTGCTCGATGTATGGAATGTGAGAAGGTGAAGGATGAGCATAGGCACCCAGTGGATTTGCTGCAGCCATTACCAATCCCAGAGAAGAAATGGGAAGTGATAACCATTGATTTCATAACTAAATTACCCAGGACAACAAGGCAACATGATTCAATCATGGTGGTGGTTGACAAATTAACAAAGGATGCTCATTTTGTTCCTATAAAAACAACCCATATAGCGGCTAATATTGCATAAATTTACATGAGAGAGATTGCTAGGTTTCATGGGATGCCTAAGAAAATTGTCTCGAATAGAGATACAAAGTTTACCTCCAATTTCTTGAGGGGATTGTTTAAAGGATTTGGTACAATATAACATTTAGCACAACATACAATCCCCAATCATATGGACAAACAGAGAGGGTCAACCGGGTAATTGAATATATGTTGAGAATGTATGTGATGGATAAGCCATCTAAGTGGGAAGATTACTTGCACTTGGTTGAGTTTGCATATAATAATGGGTATCAAGGTTCACTAAGAATGAGCCCATTTGAAGCCTTTTATGGTAGGAAATGCAATACTCCAGAGAGATGGTACTTGGGCCAAAGCTGCTCAAGGATATGGAAGACCAGATGGTTAAGATCAAGTAGAATTTGAAGGTAACTTAGGATAGACATAAAGTTATGTTGATAAGAACCAGAAAGCTAGAGAATTTAAAGTAGGGGAGAATGTACTTTTGAAAGTGAAGCCCAATAAAAGCTCCTTGAAATTGGGTAGTTGTACAAAGATGGCAACCAGATTCTGTGTTCCATTTGAAATATTGGACATAATAGTGCTAGTCGCATACATGCTTTCATTTCCTTCTTCCATGAATATGAATAATGTATTTCATATCTCTTTACTAAAGAAATATGTACATGATCCTAACCATGTTATTGATTGGCATATGATTAAGGTAGAGACAGAGGGAGACTTTCAGGTTCAACCAGTGTGGGTATTGGACAAAAAGGTCAAAATGCTCCGAAATCGAGTTATAGAGCTGGTAAAAGTTCAATGGACATACTACGGTCCTGAAGACGATACCTGGGAGCATGAAGATGCCATGCGGGTAGAGTATACACAGTTTTTTGAATAAATTTTGAGATTTTGATCTTTTTGTTGTATATGCACTTAGGACAATGCAAAAATAAGGGGGAGGGGATGTAAGACCCCGGGTTTTGAACCCCCATTTTAAATAATGTATTGTAACAATGCTGAGAGGCCAGAGTGCCAAAATTTTTATTAAAAGGCCAATTTTCCCAAAAAATGTAATGTCCTGATCATTATTAATAATAAATACATCATTGGTTGCTAGAAGGACAAGGAATAGAGTTGTAGGGGGCTATGATTCCACAAGAAAGGGGGCTTGAGGGGATAAATGTTTATTTCCTATTTTTAATTACCCTTTTTGTCTAAGTGTCCCAAACCCCCTTCACTCCAAAGGACTGCTTGACCTCCCGGTCTTGGATCGTTTGGATTTCTGATTCGGAATGACTCCTTAGGTCCCTACGGGCACCCGAAACTATCTTACCCACACACACAGGCTCTTCCGCAAGTGACCACAAATGTGACCATGGGTCTACTTCCTTCGCGGTTCAGACTTCAGGGATATCCCGAATCCTTTCTCCACTCCTTCCCGAAGCGCTCAGCTCTGATTCTCTGAACTCACGCCATGCGTCTCCTCGGATCTGTCGGCCCCACAATGGTTCAAACTTTGCGACCCCACAGAACTCTATACCTTTCACTCACCACCTCAAAAATCTCAATTTTTGAATTCTCGTATCTTGTTGCCACGTGCTCTCCTACAGTCAACGATTGAGATTGAATCAGAACTTTGGATTTTGTGATTCGATCTTCGTCAAGTTACCAACTTGTCAAATCTCCCGAGTACCGAAATAATTCATGGTTATCCTCCTTGCAACTTCACCATCTCTAAGGGTCTGGGAATCATTCTTTTCCTTCTGAGAACAAATATTTCACTCACTGGCTTTGACAAGAAATTCAAGGACTTCTTTCCTTGAAGATCTCCATCGCTCTCCCTCCTGAGCCTTCCTTCCTCAATTTTCCTTATTTCTATGAACAATCTCTTCAACACTTAGTCGAGAGTTCGATCTGTGCACACCTTGCATTATATTTCTCTCCACACTTCAACTCTTGTGGATGACTTCACACTCCTTGTGACTGTCCTCTAACCACTTCTATCTCCCATGACTGAATCATGCTATCCTTTCTAAGATTTTGATTCTGAAAACCCTATCACACACTCCTTTCGGACGTTGATGCACACCTTGCATGTGTATAAGTTCCACTATCTCTTCTGAGCTTTCGAGTCAGAACAGACACAGTCACACACTCCTTGTGGACACTATTCACACCTTGCACTCACTCAAATGAAAATAAATACTTGAAACTTATCTACTCCTCACAATGACTCATACATTCAACAAAGAAAATGCGGTCATGGATTCAAGAACATAAATAACAGAGAATTGAGAAAAATAACAGAAACTCTACCATTCATTCAGATATACACATAACCATACACAGATTTGGGACAATGATATTCTATTATATTCATCCAACTGAAACTTAAATACATTCATACAAATTTTCTCTGCATCTCCCAACTCTTAGCTTACAATGGAAATCTACACATACTAGATTCAATTGCTACAACAACTATCAACAACCCTTTCTGGGCAATATTACAAAGCTTTATACAAAGAGGTGCTCTTCGAGCATTTCCTCCAACTAATCTATGCTATATTAAATGCTATCAACTACTTAATTCCTATTACAATAAATATTGTGTCAAACAGATAAGAGCCCAAGCTCCAAATTTGTACTGCGATCTGATCCATAAAACGAAATACATTCCCCCATCAACCTTTCATGATGTCGCATCCTTCAAACATTTAAAGACATTTATAACTCAAAAATTTCTATCAGATATCACATTAATACATTGATCAGTTTGAAATTCAAAATATTTCAAAATGTGCGCTAGTGCGCCCAGTTGTCTCCCATGCTTATGCTTTGTTGGCGATGCTCCTGCATCATACTCTCTTGGATGAAAAATTCATGGACTCCTTTCCATGAGCTCTTGCACCGATATTCCATGCTTCTAGATCTCTTCTTCATTAACCCAGCTAACATCCTCTGTTGGTCATCCTTTCCACTTCACCAAGTATTCAAAATACATCTTACTTCTGGTCTTCTTATAAACTATTTTGATCTATGATCTTTTCCATCTGCGGCTTCTCTACTACAGGACTCTGCTTCTCCCACTGAATATTTCTCTAATCTTCAGCTCATCGTGTTCCATATTCCATGTAAAGATATAGGTCTGCGATATTGAATATGGGTGATATACCCACATCTTTACTAAGCTCTAAATCATAATAATTCTCACCAAATCTCCTCAAGATTTTACATGGCCCTATCTTTTTCAACTTCATCTTGTTGTATGTTCCCCTCAGGAATATTTCTTTCCTTAGATGTGCGAGAACTTGATCTCCAACTTCAAATTCAAGCTTTATCCTATGTTGATTGACTCTTCATTTGTATTCGTAGTTGGTCTTCTTCAACTTCTCCTTGATCTAATTGTGAAGTATTTGCATTTCTGCATCAAAATATTCGGCTCTCCTGCTCCTAAAATCATTTTTTTTCAGATCCCCTAACTCTGAAACTTCTCTCTGATTCATTCCATACATGATTTGAAATGGACTTTTCCCAGTGATCTTGTTCACCAATTCATTATAGGCAAACTCGGCTTGTTCTAGAATTTCATCCCATTGGATATGGTGTTTAGTGACCAAACTCCTGAACAAATCTCCTAGACTTCTATTTACCACTTCGATTTGTCCATCCATCTATGGATGATATGCCAAAATAAAAAATAGATCTGTCCCTAAATTTTTCCACAACGTCCTCCAGAAATAACCAACAAATTTGGCATCCCTATCTAAAACTATACTCCTCGGAAATCCATGGAGTCTCACAACTTCTTTGAAAAACAAATTCGCAACATCCGTTGCATCACTAGTTTTTTGACATGGGATAAAGTGTGCCATATTTGAAAATTTGTCTACCACCACAAATATATAATCACTTCCTCTCTGTTCGCTCGGTGATCCCGACAAAAAATCCATGATTATTGTATCCCAAGGCCTCTCTGTAATAGGCAATGGCTGATACAACCCAACGTTATGTTTCTTCCCCTTGGCATACTAACAAATCTTACAATTGTTCAAAAATTTCTTCACCTCCACTCTCATACCTAGCCAGTAATATAAACTGGCTAATTGAGCAAATGTTTTCCCATGGCCGAAGTGTCTGTCTAGACCTCCGCTATGCTTTTCCTTCAGTAAATTATCCCTCATCGAGCATCTCAGTATGCACATATGGAATCCTTTGAAAAGCAACCCATCCCAAATCAGATATTCGACCCACAAGCTTATGTCTCTGAGCACCGGATTTGCACACGCTTCGTATGCTTCTCCAAAATCTAGATCATTGTGGTACATTTCCTTAAGGTTGTCAAACCCCAAGGTCTTGATTTGAAATTCCTGCAGAATTAAAATTCTCCTGCTCAATGCATCAACAACCTTGCTAGCATTTCCAAAAATATGTTTAATGACAAAAGTGAAATTTTGCATAAACTCTATCCACTTGGCATGTTTCTAATTTAACTTCTCTTGTTTGGTTATGAATTGCAAAGCATGATTATCGCTATACAAAACAAACTCCTTTGGTACAAGATAATGCATCCATTTTTCAATTCTTAGATTATGGTATAGAACTCTTTGTCATAGGTGGAGTACTTCCTTTTAGCTTCATTCATCTTCTCACTGAAATATGCAATCGGTCTGTTGTCCTGGCTTAATACCACTCCAATTGCAACTCCAATTGAATCACATCTTACCTTAAATGTCTTTCCGAAATATGGTAGGACTAGAATCGGTTGTTCATTTATCTTCTCCTTCAATATGTTGAAGATCCTCTCGGCCTCTTCTATCCATTTGAAAGACTTGTGCCTTTTCTTCACAGTATCCATCATTTGAGTGCTAATCTCGCTAAAATTCCTGATGAATTTCCGGTAAAAACTTTCTAACCCATGGAAGCTTCTTACCTCAAAGATATTCTTTGGTGACAACCAATCTTTGATCACTTTCACTTTTTTAGGATCCATCTTCAACTCGTTTGAAGAAATAAAAAAACCTAAATATATGATCTTTGTCTTCATGAAAGAGGACTTTTTCAAATTAATCAATAGCTTCTCTTGCTGCAATCTCCTCATCACTAATGTCAAATGTCTCAAGTGTTCCTCCGGACTCTTGTTAAACACCAGTATATCATATAGATACACAATCACGAACTTACCAATGAAATCCTTTGACACTTCATTCATTGGTCTCATAAAATTACTTGGGGCATTCATTAAGCCAAATGACATAAAAATCCATTCATATAACCCCTCATTCGTCTTGAATGTTGTTTTCCACTCATCACCTTCTCTCATCCTTATCTGGTGATACCTTCTTTTCAAATCTATTTTTGAAAAATAGTTGGCTCCACTCAAGAAATCCATCAGGTTGTCCATCCTTGGTATTGGAAATTTGTATCTGATGGTAATCTTGATTATGGCTCTCGAGTCCATACACATTCTCCATCCTCCATCCTTCTTTGGACTAAGTACAACTGATAGTGCACATGGACTCAATCTTTCTCTGACCAATCCTTTGTCTAACATATCTTGATCCTGCCTTTTCACTTCCTCATTCTCTTGAGGCATCAACCTGTATGCTTGTTTAATCAAAACGCTTTCTCCTAGTATCAAGTCAATTTGATGACTGATTCTTCTGATATGTGGCAATGATTTTGGCAACTCATCCACTAAAATATCAACCAAATTCCCTAACAGTTATATAACTTCCTTAGGTAAATATTCTAGTGAAGTACTGGTAAGGATAACTCTCGGTTTCCTTACTACAATAAATTACATCTCTTGTTCTTTCTTTACTTCATTCAAGAGTTCCTCCCCACTCATGAGAAGTATGCTTCCACTAGCTTCCTCTTTCACCTTATTTTCCTCAATTGGAAGCAACATGTGTGTCCCACCATTCTTCTCTAAGGTGTATGTATTCCTCCTCCCATAATGAATAAAAATTTTGTCATACTTACAGGGCATTCCCAACAAAACATGATAGACATCCATGGGAATTAAATCACACAGAATGTCATCCCTATATCCTCTTATTTTGAAATTAACCAGGCATTGTTGAGTAATTGTTACTTGATGACCCTTCTGCAACCATGATACTTTATATGGTGTCAGATGTGCATTCGTATCCATCTCTAGCTTCTCCACAATATCTATGGATACTAAGTTGTCAGTGCTTCCACTGTAAATTATCACCTTGCAAACTTTGTCCTTCATTTTGCAAGCTATCCTAAACAAATTTCTCCTCTGCACTAGCTTTTCAATCTCTGTCTCTTGCATCAAGAGAACCTTCTTCATCATCAAGGACTTTCCATCCTCTACACCTTCTATCTCATAATCTCTCTTCTGCACTTCTAAGATGTGAGATTCACCTCCTTTCTTTCTCTCGGGACAATCCCAAGACATATTTCCTATCTTTTTGTAGGGATATAACCTTACTTATCCTCCTCTGCCTCTTCCTCTAGGAAAATAACTTATACCACCACTATCTCTTACTCAAGAACTTCCTCCTCTCTCAAACTGTTTATGTGGTTTCTCCACCTCGTCCTTGGGCTTCTGTGTTTTCTCCTGGGCAACTCCTTTTCCTTTATTCAAGCTTCGGACCCTGTTTTGCTGACTCTTCTTTCTAGACAACTTCTCTTCTTCTTTCAGCTCCATATGATACGCATCCTCTATGGTCCTAACTGTTGCCATGCTGATTTCATCCTGAATATCATACCTAGGGCCATTTATGTATCTGGAAAATTTCTCCTCGTCTCTCTCCCTTTGTCCAGCTCTAATGTTCAATTTGTAGAACTCTTCTATGTACTCTTTCACAGTCAATCCTTTAAGTCTCAGGTTATGCATCCTCCTGAACAGATTTATCTGGTAATCCTTGGGCATGAATTTTTCCTTCAACTTGGCTACCATTCGATCCCAACTCTTGATATTTTTTTTTCCTTTACTCTGCCTATCAGCCTGCAGTTCATCTCACCATAGTGTTGCATGTCCTTTTAGTCTAGTGACAACATGTCTTACCTTTTTCTCCTCTTCAACATCCTCATAGTCGAAATACTTATCCATTGCTCGTATCCAATCAAGAAATTCTTCTGTGTCCAGTTTTCCTTCATACATAGGGATGTCAATCTTCACTTTGGCACCCAATTTAACAACTACTCTTAACAAGTGTTCTTCCCCAGCATCCTCATCTACAACTTCTGCAACTTTGACTTCTTCATTTTTTTCCTCCCTGACATCTCCACCATCAGGTGCTCTCCTTTGTGTTGTCTCCATGGCATCCATCATCGAACGCAATTCTCTCATCACCATTTCCATAGCTCTATTGGCTATAGGTGGATCAACACGTCTTCTAGGAAGCATTGTGCTGACATTTATCCTTCTCCCTACAGAATCCAAGCATGTATTTTTTTATGATACCACTCTGAAGCAAACTCCCTTCCCTCCAAAGGGTTTCTTTACCTCCCAGTCTTGGATTGTTTGGATTTCTGAGTCGGAACGACTCCTTGGGTCTCTGCAGGC
Organism: Picea engelmannii; assembly: GCA_009831015.1. Classification (NCBI taxonomy): domain Eukaryota; kingdom Viridiplantae; phylum Streptophyta; class Pinopsida; order Pinales; family Pinaceae; genus Picea; species Picea engelmannii. The sequence continues at coordinate 568,859 of ML778582.1, forward strand.
ACCCGAAACTATCTTACCCACACACACATGCTCTTCCACAAGTGATCATGACTGTGACCGTGGGTCTACTTCCTTTGCGGTTTGGACTTCAAGGTTATCCCGAATCCTTTCTCCACTCCTTCCCGAAGCACTCAACTTTGATTCCCCGAAATCATGCCATGCATCTCCTTGGATCCACCAGCCCCACAATGGTTCGAAATTCGTGACCCCAAAAGACTCTATACCTTTCACTCACAACCTCCAATCTCCCGATTTTTGAATTCTCAGATCTCGTTTCCACGTGCTCTCCTACGGTCAATGGTTGAGATTGAATTGCAACTTCAGATTTCATGATTCAGTATTTGTCAATTTCTCAACCTGTCGACCCTCTGGAGTACCGAAATACTTCATGGTTCTCCTCCTTACAACTTCACTAGCTCTAACGATCTAGGAATCATTCTTCACCTTCTGAAAATGAATCTTTCACTCACTGTATTTGAAAATAAATTCAACGAATTATTTCCTTGAATATCTCCGTTGTTCTCCCTCCTGAGCCTTCTGTTGGAAGGTTTACATTTGGGAGTAAGCTTGTCATTGATGGCAAGAACAGCGATGGCAAAGATCAGCATGATTAGCAGTGCAGTGATAATGGAAGAGTAAACTCCATTTTAGAACTTCGGATACCGGGAGTTGAAGTGTCAAAACACTTCACCACCGAAATGTCGAAATCGCGAAGTGGCGAAATCCTGAAGTGACGAAATCGCGAAGGTGGACGAAATCGCGAAGTGGAGAAATCGTGAGAAGATCTGGGCCGTAGGATCTGGGGTATCTATGAATGCTCAATAGCCATTAGATATGGTGAAGCTGCAAGGGAGATAAGTCCAAGAGTCATCCAACTCTCCAAAACTGTGAAGGAATCTTGGCCGTCCATTGGGGACAGTTGTGGACCGTTGATCAAGAGGACGCATGGCAGAAGATCATCATGTCACTGACTGGAAAGTCAAAGGAATGGGGTTCCCTAACTTCTTGAATTCGCGATATGTGAAATTGCAAAATAATCTCAACCGTTAGATCGAGGCCAAATATGGACCGTTGATCAGGCATGACGAAGGCTAGTGGAGTTGCGAAGTCCTGATAAAATCTTGACCATTGATCCAAGAGGGAGGTGTGGCAGAAGATCAGAGTATGTCAAAGCTCCATCTCATAGTTTCACGTATAGCGACTTGGAGTGACAAGAATCTCCATCTAAGGATCAGTGAGATGCAAGATCACGAAAATATCAGGACTGTTAGATCACCAAGAATGAGGACTATTGATCTGAGCTCCATCTCGGAGTCTCGCCTATCACGACTTGGAGTGACAAGAATATCCATATAAGGATCAATGAGATGCGATATCATGAAAAGATCAGGACCGTCAGATCACCAAGAACGAGGACCGTTGATCTGAGCTCCATCGTGGAGTCTCTCCTATCATGACTTGGAGTGATGAGAATATCCATCTAAGAAACAATGAGATGCGAGATCGCGAAAAGATTAGGATCATCAGATCACCAAGAACATGGACCATTGATCTGAGCTCCATCTCAGAGCTTCGCCTATCGCAACTTGGAGAGGCAAGAAACATAACCACAAGAACGTCGAAATCATGATATTCTAAATCACGATATGATCTGAGCTATTGAATCAAGATCAGATTTGAACCGTTGAATCATAGGAAAAGTGGCAAGTGATTGGAACTTCGCTGACTTGGAGTCAACGGAGCATGGTGTGGAAACTTGCAAAATATGAAGTGCTTTTTGGCACAGCCTGTGGTCACCATCGGTGGTCACAAGAAGGGAAGGAGTCGGTTCAAATAAGCTCCATTTCGGGGTTTCAGGGATCATGACTTGGAGAGTCGAAATGTCGCATCTCCAGATTCAAAAAATGTGAAATCGTGAAAGCACTTTATGAATAAGCACATGCTCAAAACCATTGGGAACATCTCGATGGAATATGGAGGAAGAAGCTAGAGATGCTAAGATTCACCACAGGGATCCCGAAAAGTTGAATTACGAAATGGAAAAACAGGCACAAGACTCATTATCCTTAATCCAACAGTTCAGGTGAAGTTGAACAAGATCGAAGGGATACTTTTGTGCTTCTCAGTGTAACAGCTAAAACAAATGATGATCTTTGCTAGAGGACTCGAAGAGGACTGAGTGTGATCACCAAAGAAGATGAAGAGTTTCAAGGCATCTTCCATTAGATTGAGGATTATTGATACGGACGATTGACTGATGGAAGGGGATTGAAGTCTGTAACTAAAAAATAAAGGATAAGCTCAACTATGCCAGAGAAGACGAAGAGTCTCAACTGCCAGAGAGGCTGAGGAATCTCAGCAGAACACCCAGTGATGTTGGACGTGTGGTGGAAACCACCATAGAAGCTGAAGAGTTGCGATGATGATCAGGCAAAGCACTTGAGATGTGGAGGAAATTGGCGTAGTGTGAGAATGCAGAGGAATGGCGAATATTGCATGCACAAGGTGCACAAAATCTATATATACATGGTATAGAGAATAGATGTGGTTGATGTTGTTGGTGGTGTAGATGTGATTGTCGTTGTTGAAGGTGATTCATGCGTGAAGAAGGAGGGGAGTGCAACAGCTAAATTGAATAGAAGAGGAACTGTGTAGTGAATGGACATGGTGCACAGAGCATAAAAGGCAGAAGAACAAACAGTGCAAGTCATGTGTGCAGGAAGGCAATGAGGCAGACAGAGCATCGAAATGCAGTACAACAGTGGTGAGTCTGGTAAGCCATTGTTGAACATTATATAATTGTAATGAGTTTCAGTAGCAAAGATTTATAAAACAGGGTGGTAGGGAGGTTCTAGGGAGGATTGTTGTTTTCATAGTTTCAAGTGGGTGCTTGAACACAGGGAGTTGTAGCTTCCATCTGGTTGCAACCAGAGAAACCAGGGTGGAAGGGTGGTGCAAGGGAGAACTCTTGTTCTCTGTTATACAGGTTGGTTCCTATATGATTGGAAGTTGGTGCTTCCATCCAGTTGGTGCTGGAAACACTCAGGGAGTTGGTGCTTCCTTCTAGTCAGTGCTAGAGAAAACAGAGAGTTGGTTCTCTCAACAAGTAGTAGCTTGCAAAACTGAGGTTGTAGCCTCATTATGAGTTGGTTCTCATATGTATGATAATGTAAAGAATGTAACTATTACTTATCATATAAAGAAAAAGAGGATTTTACCCTGTAGCTCGGTTTCCTCGGGAAATATCTGTCTCTGTGTTTCTCATATATGTGACTGATGTTGAATGTGCCATTGTTTATTTCCTTGCATTATTGTGATCATCATTCAGTGTTTCTACAAAGAGTTTAAAAGAAGCATAATTGTTTAAGCACGACAACAACTGATTCACCCCCCCCCCTATTAGTTTTCCAACAATTGGTATCGGAGTCGGCCCCCTTTTTATCTAAGGGTAGATCTTAGAGCTTAAACATGACAAGCCATGAAGGGACTTCAGTCACTAGGCCTCCTCTATTTGATGGAACGAATTTTTCCTTCTGGAAGGTTAGAATGAGAACATACCTAATGGCCTTAGGAG
>ML778582.1:573289-591579 GCA_009831015.1 Picea engelmannii
TAAATGTCCACACAAGAAACATGATCAAAACTTTGAAGATGAAGAGAAGCACAAATCAAGAAGATTTGATAAGAAGAAGAGTTTATGTGTAAACAATGATGACTCCTCAGAAGACACTGATAGTGATTCTTCATGTGAAGATAGAGAAATGACTTCATGCTTATGGCCAAAGAGGATTATGATAATGAAAGAATAGGCAGTGACGAGAATGATGAAGAAGTTGTGGTTGATATGGAAGGAGAACTGATCAGTGCACTACAAGAGATTGATAGACTAAGAATCAAGAACATAAAGCAAAAACAATTACTGATACAGTTTGAGAAAGACAGTAAACATCCTGATGAAGACTTTTCCCTGTTGAAAGTGGAATTAGAAGAGGCAAGGAAAATTGAGGATATTCTGAAACTTCAGCTATCAGAAAAGAGGGCAAGATCTGAAGCCCTGGAAGAAGAAGTAGTGAAAACTAGGAAAGAGATGGAGAAGTTTCAAACCTTGTATCATCAGAATGTGTCTAGCATCAAAGCCTCAGAAGGATTAACCACCATTATGAATCAACAAAGAAATCCAAAGCTGAAAAATGGTTTGGGGTTTGAAGAGGGATCAAGTAGTGGTCAGCCAAGGAACAAAGAACCCATCAAGTTTGTTAAATCTACAACCAATGACAACCACAAACCTTCAGAAACAAAGGAAGACAATCAGTCGCCCAGGACGAGTAAAGAAAGAGGTGCTAGGACTGAATCTGTAGAACAAAGAAATAATGTACTCCTTGCTCAAGGACATCATCAGCATGGAAGAAATCGATTTGCTCAAAGAAGACAATCATTTTCCAAGTACAAAGAATTTTTCTATGGATATTGTTTCTACTGTTATAACTTTGGTCACAAAGCTATAAATTGTTCCTTAAGAATTAGACATGAGCAATTAATATTTACAAGGAATAATTTCTACCACAGCAAAGAATGATACAACAAAGCAATAAACCATCACAGATTGGAAATTTTCAAATTAAGTCTAGAGACATGCAACTGAGGAGGTCAATAAATAATAAACAGTCAATGAGCAGACAACGTTGCAACAATAACTTTGACTTATTGAACAATGAGATTGAATTCTATAACTGTCACAACTTTGGCCACAAAGTTGCAAACTGCCATCTAAAGAATTACAAAGTAGACCCAAGGATAAAGTTCCTAGATAGAAAGGCCAGCACATGGAAAAGGAAATATAGTGAAAAATGTGATCTAGCACTTTCAATTCAAAAACTAAAGGCCTTTGAGAATATAGAAAGTGGATGTTGCAAGCACATGACTGGAGACATGGATAAGCTTCTGTCCATAAGTAAAAGAAAAACAATAAATGTGATCCTTGAAAATGATGAACCAGGTAAAATCAAGGATAGAGGGATGATGAGTTTGAGTAATGACAAAGGATATGCTCAGTACGTTTTGCTTGTGGATGTTTTGAAACATGATTCGCTCAGTTCAAGTCAAAATTGTGATAGAGGCAGTGAAGAGGTGCTCACGTCCAAAGAATGTAAGGTAAATGTAAACTCAGGACAAGTGGTGAATAAAAGTATAAGGACAAACAATAATGTTGAAATTGAGTCCTCCCCTGCAAGTAAAGAAGAAGATTCAGATACAATAAAAGCATGTTCAGCTAGCATTAACCCCATGGATGAAGTAGGAGAAGAACCATGTCATAAACATGAAGCAGAAGTCTTGAAGGTTGAGAAGACAGACACCCAAAGAAAGTCCTTAAATAGCTCCATGACCTTGGAAAAGATCTTGGATACTCATAGATCACCGAATGACAAATCTGGTATTGGATATAACAAAGAAAAAATTAGTACTCCTAAGAAACTTGATACAGGTCCTTTGTTTGTGAAACAGAAAAGTAGGTATGAGAGTGGTTGTAGCATTTTTCTCTTGTGATTGAATATGGACATAAAACCTTGGATTGTATGCATCATGGAAGAAATATGAAATTGCATCATTAGAAATTGATGAGAATCAATGGGGAGATCCAAGGGTTGTTTGAACAGTAACAAGAAACAATTACACAGAGTGTCAATGGGATAGCAGCCTCTTCAACAGCAACATTTTGTTTTACAAAATGATATACATGACATTCTGTAGAGATAACAAGAGGAAAGACCTTGTCAAGGAAAGTTAACCTTTAGGAACAAAAGGGGAAAAGAGTCAGTAGCAGAGAGATAATAGTGACAAGGGGAGTCATCCACTCATGAGAAGAAAAGGTTGATGAAGGAGACCGAGTAAGAGAGGTGAGCATTTTTTAGTATTCTACAGAGGATACAATGGAAGCTGAAGATGAACAGGTCCAAGAATCAGAAAAAGAAGACTTTGGTTTGGATACAAACATCTGCAGTCCTTGAATAAGAGAGTCCATCTCATCAGGGGGAGTTTGTGTTGGCTTGATATCTGATACCTCCTAAAATTACTGCAACATCTCAAGGGGAGCGTGTTTTCTTTGACATTGATGTGAAAGGGGGAGAAATGGAGTTTTTTAGATCGGATGCTACAGTTGGAGGTCCAAACAGATTAGCGCAGTCGTTCAGGATTTCCATCAATGCCAAAGGGGGAGATTGTTGGAAGGTTTACAGTTGGGAGTAATCTTGTCATTGATGGCAAGAACAATGATGGAAAAGATTAGCATGATTAGCAGTGTAGTGATAATGGAAGAGTAAAATCCATTTTAAAACATTGGATACCGGGAGTTGAAGTGTCGAAACACTTTACCACCGAAGTGGTGAAATCGCAAAGTGATGAAATCTCAAGGTGGACGAAATCGCGAAGCGGCAAAATCGCGAAGGTGGATGAAATCGCGAAGTGGCGAAATCGTGAAGTGGCGAAATCACAAGAAGATCTGGGTCGTAGGATCTAGGGTATCTATGAAGGCTCAATAGCTATTAGATATGGTGAGGATGCAAAGAGGATAAGTCCAAGAGTCATCCAACTCTCCAAAACTGTGAAGGAATCTTGGCTGTCCATCAGGGATAGTCGTGGACCATTGATCAAGAGGACGCGTTGCAGAAGATCGTCATGTCGCTAACTAGAAATTCAAAGGAACGAGGTTCCCTAACTTCTTGAATTCGCGATATGACAAATCGCAAAATAATCTCAACCGTTAGATCAAGGCCAAATATGGACCGTTGATTAGGCATGACGAAGGCTCATGGAGTTGCGAAGTCCTGATAAAATCTTGATCGTTGATCCAAGAGGGACGTGTGGCAGAAGATCAGAGCATGTCAAAGCTCCATCTCATAGTTTCACATATCGCGACTTGGAGTCATGAGAATCTCCATCTAAGGATCAGTGAGATGCGATATCACGAAAAGATTAGGACCATCAGATCACCAAGAATGAGGACCGTTGATCTGAGCTCCATCTTAGAGTCTCGCCTATCGTGACTTGGAGTGACGAGAATATCCATCTAAGGATTAGCAAGATGCGAGATCATGAAAAGATCAGGATCGTCAGATCACCAAGAACAAGGAACTTTGATATGAGCTCCATCTCAGAGTCTCACCTATCGCGACTTGAAGTGACGAGAATCTATATCTAATGAATAGAAAGATGTGAGATCGTGAAAAGATCAGGACTGTCGGATCACCAAGAACGTGGACCATTGATCTAATATCCATCTCGGAGCTTCACCTATCGTGACTTGGAGAGGCAACAAACATAACCACAAGAACGTCGAAATCGCGATATGATCTGAGCTGTTGAATAAAGATCAGATCAGAACCATCGAATCATAGGACAAGTGGCAAGAGATTGGAATTTTGCTGACTTGGAGTCAATGGAGCATGGTGTGGAAACTCGTGAAATATGAAGTGCTTTTTGGCACAGCCTGTGGTCACCACATGTGGTCATGAGAAGGGAAGGAGTCAGTTTAGATAAGCTCCATTTCGGGGTTTCAGGGATTGCGACTTGGAGAGTCGAGATGCCTCATCTCCAGATTCACGAAATGAAAAATTGCGAAAGCTCTTTATGCATAAGCTCGTGGTCACAACCATTGGGCACATTGATGGAATATGGAGGAAGAAGCTAGAGGTGCTAAGCTTCACCACAGGGATCCCAAAATGTCAAATTATGAAATGGAAAAATAGGCACAAGACTCATTATCCTTAATCCAATGGTTCAGGTGAAGTTGAACAATATCGAAGGGCTACTTTTGTGCTTCTTAGTGTAACAGCTAAAACAAATGATGATCTCTGCCAGAGGACTCGAAGAGGACTGAGTGTGATCGCCAAAGAAGATGAAGAATCTCAAGGCATCTTCCAGTGGATTGAGGATTATTGATACATGCAATTGACTGATGGAAGGGGATTGAAGTCTGTAACTGAAAAATAAACAATAAGCTCGACTGTGCCAGAGAAGATGAAGAGTCTCAACTACCAGAGAGGCTGAGGAATCTCAATAGAACACCCAGTGATGCTGGACGCGTGGTGGGAACCACCAGAGAAGTTGAAGTGTTGTGATGATGATCAGACAGAGCACTTGAGATGTGGAGGAAATTGGCATGGTGTGAGCATGCAGAGGAATGGCGAATATTGCATGCACAAGGTGCAAAGAAGCTATATATACACAGTACAGAGAAGAGATGTGGTTGTTGTTGTTGTTGGTGTAGCTGTGATTGTCATTGTTGAAGGTGATTCATGCGTGAAGAAGGAGGGGAGTGAAACAGTTGAATTGAATAGAAGACGAATTGTTCAGTGAATGGACATGGGTTGCATAGAGCATCAAAGGCATAAGAACAAACAATGCAATTCATGTTTGCAGGAAGGCAATGAGGCAGACAGAGCATTGAAATGCAGTAGAACAGTGATGAGTCTGGTAATCCATTATTGAACATTATATCACTGTAATGAGTTTTAGTAGCAAATATTTATAAAACAGGGTGGTAGGGAGGTGTTAGGGAGGATTGTTGTCCTCATAGGTTCAAGTGGGTGCTTGAACACATGGAGTTGTAGCTTCCATCTGGTTGCATCCAGAGAAACCAGGGTGGCAGGGTGGTGCAAGGGAGAACTCTTGTTATCTATTATACAGGTTGGTGCCTATATGATTGGAAGTTGGTGCTTCCATCCAGTTGGTGCTGGAAACACTCAAGGAGTTGGTGCTTCCTTCTAGTGGGTGTTAGAGAAAACATAGATTTGGTGCTCTCAACAAGTAGCAACTTGCAAAACTGAGGTTGTAGCCTCATTATGAGTTGGTGATCATATGTATGATAATGTAAAGAATGTAACTATTACTTATCATATAAAGAAAAAGAGGCTTTTACCCTGTATGGGTTTCCTTGGGAAATATATGTCTCTATGTTTCTCATATATGTGACTGATGTTGAATGTGTCATTTTTTATTTCCCTGCATTATTGTGATCATCATTCAGTGTTTCTGCAAAGAGTTTAAAGAAGCATAATTATTTAAGCACGACAACAACTGATTCACCCCCCGCCCCCTCTCAGTTGTTGAGACTGTTGTTTAGATTTGGAACAGTAGAGTCTACGGTTGGGTGGAACATCCTTGTTCTGTAGCCAGTTGGTGTCATATTTTATAAATATAAGTGCTCTATGTTATGGTATTATTTACTTGTATATGAATGTATTTCGTTGTGTATTTATTTATCTTTCAATTGAATCTTTAGAATATCCATGCTTGTTGGTTATTAATGTGCATGTCATTAGATATTTTCTTTTCTGCATCCTTATTAATTTAAATAGGTATCAATAAGAGAAAGAAGTCTCAGGGTGGGCTTGAAGGTGGCGTACCCCAGCCTGTGGGTGGTCGGGGTGTGTTACAGATATCAAATCTAGTAATAATATTTTCCTCAAGGAATTTCATCATGACTTCTTTTTTTGATTTCTTGTTTGGGATAGCTTCCACACATATGGTGAAGTGATCAGTGGCAGTCAAAATCTATCAGTATATGTTACTAGAACTGTCTTTGAATTCACCAATCAAATCTAGTTTCCATTTTTGAAAGGGTGATTCTACAATGATTGTTTTAAGGGGAAGGGCAGAGAGGAACTCCTTGCGGGTAAAAAATTGACATGGATGACAAGCTCTAACATATCAATGTATGTTAGACAAGATAGTAGGATAATAATACCCTACTCTTAAAATATTATGGGTCATGGTGCATGCTATAAAATGGCCTCCACAATGTCCTGCATGAAGTTATGTGACTAACTTATCAACTTCTTCTTTATCAACACATCTAAGGATTACCCCATATGGGTTTCTCCACTTGAGACCATCTTCTGTTAGGAAATACTTCATGTATTTGATTCTTATGGATCTTATTTTATGTTCTACCAAATTATCAGGGCATGTGATGTTTTTTAATTAATAAATGATGTTTGAATACCATTCATCATTTTCAATTTCACTGACGATGATGTTGAATTGCTCCTTTTGTCCTACCTCAATGGCCTCTTGATTTATTTTTGTCATAATGTTTTCTATCCCTTGTCCTTTAATTACCTTAGTTGGCTTGATTTCCAAATCATATTCATGTATTTGTGACACCCACTTTCCCCTTGATCCAAGGAAATCATGTTGTGATAAAACATCCTTTAGGGTTGGGCAGGGGACAAAGGCCTTGATCTTTTTTTATCCCACATAGGTTTGAAAGTGCTTAAGATACTTGACTAAAGTGTAAGATTTTTTTTTTTGTAATTGTGTAATTCAGTTCCAAGTCCCTAAGATTATTTTTTATTAAGGCTATTGTTTGTTTGTCCCCTTGATCATTCTATTGCAACAAGACACCTACAATGGTATCTTTTGAAACAAAAGAGAAAATGATGAACTCCGTAGAAAATTTTGGGCTAACTAAGACAGGTGCGACAATTGTTTCCTCCTTAATATGTTCAAAAGACAACCTACCTTCACTTTCCCACTCAAAACAGGGATCCTTGTTTAACAACTTGTTAAGGGGTTTAACAATTTTGGCAAAGTTTGGGATGAATCTCCTGATAATGTTAATATGGATGAAGAAGGATTGCAAGGATTTCATGTCTTTAGGGAGAGGGATTTTCTTGATGGCTTCAAACTTGGAAGGATCTATCGTGATTCCATATTTAGAAATGATGTGTCCCAGTAACTTACCCTTTTGAACACCAAAAATTGATTTCTTAAGGTTGAGAGAAATTCCATATTCCCTGCATTTTTGGAAGATTGTTCTTAAGTGATGAATATGTTGTTCCCTCTTTTAGAAATGGTGGTTAGATCATCTTAATATATCTCTATGAGTTTTTTTATTAGATCTATGAAGGCGTAGTCCATGGCTCCCTAAAAAGTAGCCCCTGTGATGGTGAGTCTGAAAGGCATTTGTAAATACTTATAGGTTCCCCAAGGGGTGGTAAAATAAGTTTTGAGTTGATCATCCTCCTTTACCAAAACTTGATTATACCTCGATAAACAATCAAGAATGGACATCATATCTGCATCGATTACCCTTTGCAAAATATATTCCATGTTTGGTAAGGGATAATTGTCCTTAAGTGAAACTTGGTTTAAGTTTATGAAGTCTACACATATATTGATTTCACCAATATTATTTCTTACAATAACTAGATTAGACACCCATGGTGAATATCTAATCGGTTCAATTATTCCTACCTCAACCATCTTTTGTAACTCTTTCTGTACTTGTGGGGTAACCTTTGGGTTCATCTGTCTGTGCTTTTTTCTGAAAGACTTTGTGTCGTTAATGAGAGGAATGGCATGTTGTATAACGTCTTCCTGGTAGGCCTTTAGATATTCATAAGACCAAGCAAAGACATCCTTGAACTCTGTTGTAAGTGTAGTCAATTTTTCCCTCTCATCATCCATTGTTCCTTTACCAAATTTGATTAACATCGGGGATTCTTCATTTCCAATGTTGAATTCAATAATCTCATCATTGATTTTGTTGGAAGGTTTCCATTTATACATATTGGTCAAAGAGGTTTTCTAAAGGAACAATTCCTTTTGGTAGGGGCTCATTGGCTACATCAATGATCTTGATGCTTTCCTTCTCATCCAATAGGTTTTTTTGGGCTTCAAATAATTCTCCCTCATTTTGTAGAAAGAGGAGAAGTTGACTATCGTTTTCAAAAAAATTCCAATGTTCCAAGTTTTTAGGTAATAAAGGCATGAAGTTGACTTCCACCTTGTAGAAACTTATTTCCTTGGAAAGTTGTAAGTTTGAAGAAGAAACAACAAGACTATCTGTCAAGTGATTTTATTCCCTAGGGATGGCCTCAATGGAAACATTGTCAAACCCTTTTATGGCCTCCCAAAAAACATCTCTATACTTATTTAACCTTGGGTTTTTCACAGAAAAATTCCTCTTGACTTGTGAAATGATTAGGTTAGAGTCCCCTTTTATGTCCAGGTTCTTAATGTTCATATTGATGGATAGGTTGATGCCTAGGATAATGTATTTGTACTCAACAATGTTATTTGTGCATTAAAACTCAAGTATGTATGAAAAAAGGGTGGTCTCATTGTCCGGTGACCTTAAAACTATTCTTGTACCTAAGCTGATACTTGAGTGTGCACCATCAAAATCCAGGCCCCGAGATCCTTATTTTCTTTCTTCATCTACAAAAGGGGAATCCAACAGAATTAACATGTTATCTATTCCTTCTTCCATAACCTGATGGTTTACTTTGTCATGACCCACAGTATTTCCAGTTTTGGTACTGTCTTGGAGAGACACTTTCTCTTTAACTTTTTTGATCTCACACCTCATTTTGTCCAGAGGTTCTACAAATATTTGTTGAAAGTATTGTGAGAATTTCACTTCATCCAACTCTATGGATTGCTTGTTTTATAATTCAAGGATCTCATTTGGTGGGAGAGGTGTTTTCTCTAATGTTATATCTCTCTCTCTTATTCTAATTTTTTTATTATGAGACACGTTGCCCTATCAACTGCATTCTCTCATTCATCTTGTAGGTAAATTCTTACATCTGAGGGAATTTCTGGTGAAACAAAGTCATCAATATGATTAATCTGAAGAGCCTTCTTGAGGTTCTCTCCTTATAGTATGAGAGAGGTGGATAAGTTTTCTTTTATTTCACATGCTCTCTCTTGAGATTCAAATAGAGTAGTAGGATGTTCCTTAATCAAGCCCCCATATGGATCTTTCATAGTTGATATATATAGCTTGATAATGGAAGCTTGAGGAGGTTTCAAATCCTGTGGAAAACATATTACGAGGTTGTTAAACCTATCGTTGAAATCCATTATATATTCCTCTATTTTTCTTTTGCAATTGTGGAGTTGATTGCACAAGGATTGGTAATCTTTCCTTTTCTCGAATATTTTGGTGAAAAGTTTTTGAAAGAAGTTCCAATTTGTGAGTGTCCCTAGGGGAATGTTTTCAAACCAATCCTTGGCCTTCCCAAAAAAAATTTAAGAGATAATTTTCATTAGGATATCCTTGTGTTGGTCACAGGATTCTAAACTACGCAGGAAAATATACAAGTGATATTCTGTCTCAGTAAGGTGCTCCCCCGAAAAGATGGGTAGCCACTCTTTGAATTCCTTTGGGAGTTTATGAGGGGATACGAGGATATTGGTTATGTCCAAAGTTTTGTGTGACTCTTTGTTTTTCAATATCCAAGTAACGCGTGGAGAGGTGGGTATAGGTGAAGGCAGAGGTGTGGAAATAGAAGGTGAGGATGGAGGGATAGGAGAGGTAGATGAACAATTATGAGGGATGGGGGACTAGGCCCTTTCAATGGTGCTTTAAAAACCCTGGAGGGTTTGTTGGTTTCCAATTTCTTTGGTGGCATGGTGGAGTCGCCAAACAATATTTAGGAAAATATTTTTCAATAAGGTGGAAAGGGAACTTCCCTTGGGTGGAGTCGCCAAGAAAATTTATGGAAAGGCTTTGGCATAGCTTACCAAAGTATCATTAGGGTATGAAGAAGATTCAAAATATTCCTCAGAAATGGTGCCAAAATGTTATAGTGCAAGTAAATATTTGGTTAATAGGGTCATGAAAATAAAACTCTAGAGAAGCTTCATCCTTGGGGGTGTAATCCATTTTACTTCCCAAGGCAAGTTTTGCTAGCTAGGGTTTAAGCTAAGAGGGTGTATGCCCTTATACTTCTCTTAGAAAAATATTGTTAAAGAAATAATATGAAGCATAAAGTGATGAATACTATGGTGGGGGTGTATTCCCTTGTACTTCCTACCTAGTTCCTAGCATAATAACCTTGACTTGAAACAAATGATAGAAAAAGAGTAAAAACCATACCAATTCAAGGGAAAATGCCAACATAATCCACCACAATAGAAAGAGATAAACCTTCCAAGGATATTGAATCACTCCCATCAACCATAACATCAATATATAGAAATAAACAAGTGATAAAAGAGACAATCTTCCCAAATATATCGAAAATTTTAGACCAATACTTCTCACAAGAGAGAGAGAGTTATATTAAAATGAGATTTTATGATATCTTATTTATACAAATGTCACCAAGGTGACTTATACATAAATTAAGGGTCAAAACACAATATTATGGGCCAACAACCCTAATATTTACCCCTTTACAAATTAATTAATTTAGAATTCTCTTTTTTCACATAATAAAACCCTAATTTTAGAAGGACGTCACCCTTTAGGGGACATTTTTCCACTTTGAGGAAGTCGTTGGTGCTAGAAAAGAATAGGTAGGCCTCCAAATGCCACATATCAAACATATATATGATATCAACATGGTTAATACCCTCTTCTCCTCAAAAATTCCAAATGTAAATGAGTGGCACCTCACCACCAATCCCTAACCCCCATAGGTGACGTCATGTCTCTAGAAGTGATGTTTTGCCTCTCCTAGGAAAAACATTTGGCATGTGGAGGATAGGATATGTTTTCTATGTAATATTTGAGGCGTTCCAAGTTTGATCTCTCTCATCCTCCATGCGGGCCCCTGACATCTAGCTTGTGGGCTTGAAGCCCCATGGAAGCCCAAGCTAGGCTTGTTCTCCAAAAACTATCCACCAACTAGGTCATGCAAAGAAAAATGAGCACATTGTCCAAGGATATCAAGTAATAACATCATGATAAGTGAATCCAATCAATAAATAATCCATCTAAGCATGTGCATCAAATATCACTATATCAAACAATTAACTGCTCAAAGACACTACGTGACTTGTCAATCTTGAATATGGGAGGGTTGACGAGGTGTCCTATTGGGTAGATATTACCCTAGGTCAAGGAGATATTCCAAGAGATCCCTCTCTAAGCCATGCAAATTGGATGAAGTGGTTTGGGTCAAGGCTTAATGGGCATAGGGCTCATCACATACAAGGGGTCATAATGTCCCATTCATGGGTGCCTTTGTAAAGGGTGTGTGATACCTTCATCCACAATCAACTTTTTTGAATCCCATAAATTGCATTTTATATTTATTTCTTTGTATTTTATTTCAATATAGCATAAGGAGAGATTGAAGGTCATTTCCCTAGCATGGTGACCAAATGATGGCAATGTAACCCACACACACCTAGTGGAAATAATAATTTTCGCTCGTGATGATACCCCCTTTCTCTCAGCCATGCAACTAAGAGTCATTACCCTGGTTTGGTGACCAGATGATGGTAATGTCATACCACTAGATATTCATGGACCTGATAGTTCGGCTCATGATGAGACCTCCTATCGTTCATTTAACCTTTTAAGAATTCTTTATTATATTGTGGGTCCCCTTTACTCAAAGATAAGCATTTTATTGATTTCTTGGGTGATCCATGGGTTAAGAATATCAAATTTTTATATAAGGATTTTATATTTTACCGAAAACCAACCCCTTTGGGCCTTTAGCCCCTTCTTCCCATAAAATGAGGGACAACCCCTTCATGGTTTAATACACCCTAAAAATCCAAGATATAAGGAAATCGAGGGGAATAATGATTGAAAGTGGTAAGTATGGCCATGAATGGTACAATTGCTCATTAAGGGAGTTCCTAGTAGCAAACCCATTCCCAAAGAAAACCACTTACTAGGGAACAATGTTAACCACCAAGGTGAATTAGGGAAAAATGCATAATGTCCAAGCATATATCATGAAATCTACAGCTACATAAGATACAACATAATCAAATGGATTGAATATTGAAACGATGCTCACCATAATACTGATTTGCACCTCATGGATCAAGGCCCACTGCCTTCTAGAAGCCAGCTAGTGTGGTGGATGTCATATGCAAAATTGTGACCATATGTTGTAGTGAGTGGGTTTTCCATCTATGCAAAGGGTGTTGTTGGTCATGTATTCTCTCGGCACTCCATATCTGCAACCTGAGGTCCTAGAGACATAATCTCCTTATTTGTCCACAAAATGGGGATAACATGCACAATGTGATGAAAACCTTAAGATGAATGTTTGAATCTGAATTAACCATTATGCAACACAAAAATTTCACATAAAGTAAGCGAAAATGAAAGTCACAATTTGGTATAACCATTGAAGAATGTCATAGCCCAACATAACCCTTGATGAACATTTCAATGCGACAAAACCCTTAATGAATGTCACAATGTGACAACACATCTCATTAATGCCATAATTTGAAAAACCCTTAATAAACATCATAATTTCACATTGCATTTGATGAATGTCACAATGTGACATGGTAATTAATGTGGGAAGATGAATTTCTCAATCTTAAATAACCATTAAGGAATGTTGCAATCCAACATAACCCTCAATGAATTTCGTAATGCGACAAAATACTTTACGAATATCACAATGTGACATCACATTTCATTAGTTAAGGGTTAATGAAATGTGACATGAAATTCGATGAATTTCAAAATATTACATATCCATTAACGTGACAAGATGATTGTTGCAATACAAAATAACCATTAAGGAATGTTTCAATCCAACATAACCTTCGATGAATGTCATAATGTGACAAAATACTTTATGAATTTCACAATGTGAGAAGATGAATGTCACAATGTGATGTTACCATAGTAAACTAAGGTTAAACATAATCAACATGGTCAATCATAGTCAATCATTAGTCAATATAATCAACATCGTTCTCCTTAGTTACCCATTAATCACCATTATAATCAACATGGTCAACAATCGTTAAGTTAATATGATGCTTATTAATGGTAGACTATTGATAAACTTTCATTTGGAAACCATATTCCAATATGAGGAACATGATTATGAAACATGAAAATCAAACGTAACCCTAAAGGAACGTCACAAGGTGACATAACCCTAAATGAACGTCATCCATAGTCAAAAACTTATGAATGGTTGACTATGGATGACCTTGCAACCATATTCCAATATGAAGGATACAATTCATAAACATCACACTCAAACATAACCCTAAAATAATTTCACAAGGTGATATAATGATAAATGTAGTCAACTATCATTGACTATGGGTGACCTCTAATTTGGAACCCTTATTCCAGTATGAGGGACACAATTCATAAACATCACACTAAAAAAATACCTAAAGTAATGTTACAAGGTGACATAACCCTAAATCAACGTTGCAAATGTCAAATAGCTTCACTCCTCTACAACACACCTACTTCCCCTAGATTGTAACTAATCATTAATTAGGATTACCATCCTATGGCATGGGAACTATATCAATTTATTATTGTTTGAATTGACAATGACTAACTGTGGAGGTGAAGCCTCAAAAGTACTGGCCATGATTTCACTAGAGGAAAGAGTGAGGAAATTGTAGAAGAGGGTTCACTAGTTGAAATGACCCAAATTCTCTTTGTTGAGATAATAAGCCCCATCTGTATACTGAGGAAGAAGTTAAGTTAAGAAGGATTGGTGGTTGAAACATCAATCACCCCCATGAATGGAAGAATTATATGGCTGAGGAGACATGAGACTATAATCCCAAAGTACCACAGAGTACCACAGACTAAGGTTGACCCGAGTTTCCTTCCGACAGAAGGAACATGATAGGGAGGAAAGCATTCTCGAAAAGGGGGGTGTGTGCGTGCAAGGAGGATAATATAGACAAAGAGGAGAATGTGCAGATCTCTCTGGCGGATGATGAATAAAAGGACTTGAGCTTGATGTTGAAGGGAGCGTCTGATAAACCTCACTGAGGCTCTAACAAAGAAACAGATCTCGTAGATTTACAAAGAACATGACCTGAGAAGAAGCTAATACAGAGAAAGAATCCCTGATAAACTGCGCGAGTTCCCTCTTGATATAATAGCTTGGCACGAGGGTGGCTAGAGAACTAAGAATGAATTCCTCTGAGCCCATGGTTGGGTGGAGATGCAAAGACCCACATTATTTGATTGGTTGTGGATTGTATTAGATAAGTACTTCTTATGCCCGGTGCACTTAATTTGGAATGCATGATTTGATTATCTGTAGACATGATAACTTGTGCCTTGCATGAAATTTATTATAAGGATATTTACTATTCTTCTGTAAAATATTGTTTTTGAATGGTTGTAAGGAAATAATCTTGGCCTCTCATCCAGTAAAAAAAACCTTCAAGGTTTTTTCCCCTGGGAGTCGCCTCATAGTTCCATAGTTGGAGCAGACTTCTTGAGACCTCCACAGTCTTGTTAATTCCACAAGATTTCCCCTCCCTATTTTAGAACTTAAAGTTATGTGAATTTGGAGGGTGCTTCCTTCAAACTAGTAACCTAAGAGACCAAGGCTCATGCCCACGACCTTATCTGAACCTCGGCTAAGAGTAAATCTTACAGACCGAGATTCCTTAGAGATTCCATATGACCAGGGTCTGGAAACCTTGTGCTAGTTCAAAAGGATCTAGCCCTTATTGGATTTGCAGCTCCAGGAGCTCAAAGCTATGGGATGTTAAAAATTCACAACTGCCAAGAATCTCGAATGACGAAGTTGAAAATTTACTTAGAACGTCGATATTCAGATCCTTCGAGATCCCTCCTAGTCGTTAGATTGGATGTAGGAAGGGAATCATTAAGAACTTCAGTGAAGTGTTACTTCAGGAGAATAGGAATGGTCTAGTGCCGAAATTATCGAATGCTAGATTCACGGAGTTAATTTGGACCGTTGAAACTAGAGGGAAGCATGTCCATAGATCAATGGTTATCCGGGAGTCTGAGTATTCAATGATTTAGAGATGCACAAGTTTTCCCTGAAGGTCTTCAATCTATATTAAACCTTGTTCGTAGATGCTAGTTACATGTGGCAATAGATCCGACGTGGTTCGGAAGGAAATCCTAGAGATACACGTCGAAATCCCGAATGTCAAACTATCGAAGTGACAAGGATCGTGGGATGAATGGGTACATAGAAAGATATCCCATGGTCCAAAGACTTTGTACTCCAGAGGAATTTGACGAAGGGTTTTCAAGGAGTGAAAATCACCAAAGTCGTGAACGTTGAAATAGATCTCAGTCGTTGATAAGAAGAGGACGTGTGGTGACAGATCTTATAGTCAAGAGTGTTGGCACTTTGGGGGATTTTAGGTATGATGCATTGATAAGCACCAAATCCCAGAGTTGCGAAGAAAAAGGAGTCGTATATCTATGGATCTATGTGGACAGATCTCTACCGTGAGATCTGAGGAATGTTAGAAGGCTATCAGTTGGGTGTGACGTGACAAGCCTATGTGACCAAGATGATATGGATACAAAATCGATGAGCCACATGTCCCCTCAATTCATGTCTTTTGTAGACCCTATAAGCTTATTGGGACATGACATGTGTCATCCTCTGACGAGGCCACATGTTAGCCCTGAACCTCACTGCGTGTCGACCTCTAGTACATGCCCATTTGGACAAAGTGGATGGTGACATAATATGAGACTCTGTGAGTCTGGGACTTTGCAACTCTGAAGGATTTGGGGTTTAGTATCATGGAGAGACCGAATGTCTTGAAGGTCGGAGCTACGTGGAAAGATTATGGGACTTTGGGGAACTCAGGATGATGGACAAGAGAGAGAATCACAGGGATGCCATGTGGCCCTTGTCTAAATATGCCTGAGGAGATTTGGTAGGGCATAGATCCTGATCCAAAACTGAGATTTGGATCTGATAGCAATGGTTGGAAAGATAGTGACAAGAAAAAGGTGTTGGAGGTCCCGAAAATAGGTTCCAGGATAATTAAGGAAGGATAAAATTTTATGCCCCATTTCTTAGAAATCCAGTTAAGAGATTGGGTGTGTTACAAATTAGTATGAGAACGTGGAAACAACACTTGGCATGCTTGGGCTCATGCACGAGTCATATAAAAATAGTATTATATAAATTTTAGTGGTGACACCCTGTCTTTCCCATTCCTAAGAGGCTTAGTTAAACCTCTATTGAAGAAAGGAATGAAGCCTTCTACTGTTGATATATGTTTTGGAAATCTGCATTGTATGTTGCTAATGTTTCCAAATAAATAAGTTGACTTCATGTTGCAATTGTACATGCTTTTATACAGTCATAATATTAGGTTACCAAGGCTAAGATGAGCCTATTGATAATATTACTACCGAAAGGAAACTATCTGCATAATTTCGTTGAGTAGAAGGATGAGGATTAAAATTTAGTTGGTATCATACCCAATGAGATTGAATCATGCTAGTTTGTGGCAAAGGAATCCTAACACTTATTTTGGGAAATGATAGCCAATCCTACAAGAGTGGGATTATGTTGATGTTCACTAATAGAAAGACTTGGATGCGAATGGATTGAAAGGATCTATAGCAATAATAATTATTTCTTTAATGAAGGATTAAACCTTGTATATGTGTATGATCCCTCATGATAAGAGGATTAACGGAAATGGTAAGGTCAATTTACTTTACTTATAATGAATGGAAATTGTTACTGGAATAACCCAGTAAGAAAGTAAAAAGGAAGTGTTGGGGAAACTCTAGATGCCCAATGGGTCAAGTTGACATCTAGTGGTGGATGGTATCCATATAGATATGGCTTGAATCATAGTGAGGGGAATCTAGAAAAGGGTTTTCTTGATCGAAAGGCCTATTGATCAAGACCAGTTGGAAGCTAGATTGGTTATTTTGTTACCTTGGGCATGCTTATAATTTCCCAAACTATATTTATGAGTTGGGAAATGTTTTATGGAAGTTGAAGAAAGATTTTTTTCTTTCTAGTTGTTATCGTATAGAAAGGGAAACATAGTTATGACTATGTATGTTAAATTGTCAGGTGGATATTATGTGAATGATTACAAGTTCTCAACCGAGAGGGAAGATCAATGTTGAGTATCTATATGGAAATTATCATGAGAATGGAATTAATATCCTTGGGAGAAGGATCTGGAAGTTTGATATTTCCATGAAGTACATGGAAAGGGGTACAAGCAATGAGATCGCATGATGAATGTTTAGCTATGTTTGTATATGCTTGAGTGCATGAATGTGATGCATCGAAAGGTTTCTTGATATAAGGACTAATATTTAGACTGAATATATATGAATGAATGATGTTAAACATGCAAATGATGCACATGTATAATGTATGAGTGAAATGTAAGGAAATAACTGTACTTGCCCAGATTGAATGAATACTGTGGATGCATGGCTGACTCTATTCTAAAGAGTCATGAAATTTTTGTTTTGAATAATATCTTGAGGGGAATGAGTTCCATTCCATTAGGAAAATATAGTATAAGTAGATGAAAGAGTAAATGAGTAATGACGCTCTGTTGGCATGATAAAAGATAACATGAATACGATTTTGAAGACCACATGTATATGATTCTGAATAATCACGAGTTAAATGATTTTAATGAAAAGATGTATGTGAGATGAAAAATATACCTATGGTAGATACACATAGAGTTATGATTATGCATGTGGTTAAGTGAATCATATATGTAATTTAACAAAACAAGGAGTATGTGTGGATAAATAATCTGGAGGCATAACATTGATGCATGTTTATATTCTTGATGGAATATTTGTTAAACAACTAGAGCTAACTGAAGGTTGAGGCTATCATAGATAGTGAAGGATATGAAATAAGGAAGTTGCATGCCAAGGGAGTTCCCCGTGGAGGAACTATGTGAAGAATCTGTCAGGAGACCAGAGTCACAACCTTAATGAAAGCTGAAAATTGAGCAGTGGGCTACATGCTTCATGAACCTGCACATTTTTTACATTACCATTCAGTTATCAGAATGGTCTACATTCGTTTGTTAGTCTTCCATTCATTCATGATGTTTCAAAATTAAATCCATGATTCTTTTATATATATATATATATATATATAAAAGAATCATGGATTTAATTTTGAAACATCATGAATGAATGGA
>ML778582.1:591629-629668 GCA_009831015.1 Picea engelmannii
TCCATTCATTCATGATGTTTCAAAATTAAATCCATGATTCTTTTATATATATATATATATATATATAAAAGAATCATGGATTTAATTTTGAAACATCATGAATGAATGGAAGACTAACAAACGAATGTAGACCATTCTGATAATTGAATGGTAATGTAAAAAATGTGCAGGTTCATGATTCATTATGAACAAAATGTTTGTTATTAAAGCATGCTGATATAACCAAAAGGTTAGGGTGATCCTAACCAAGGATTCTCAAGGAAAAGAGCAGTTTTGGAAACCAGTACAACTCGTAAAAGGAAAATAAACCCCTGAGTATGATTAAATAAATAAGCATATTTAAATGAATGGGCTTGGTTAAGCTGTGATAAGTAAAGGAATTGAGGCCTTGGAAATTAACTCAGTTGGACTGAAAGTCCATGGCTGTGTAGAAGGAGTAAGATGAAAGAAGAGTTCATTGACCCCTTCCTTGTTGGATATTTTATTTATCTGGTATGAGAGATTTATTTACTAATAAAAGTTAATGTTTTAACATCATAATGATGATGATTGTATGACTGTAAAAAAAATAGAGAATTGTTTGTGTTTCACTCATGGAAACATTAAAGATAATGCGATGAAGTGCATAAAGATATGCTAAGACATATCTGAAAAATGTTTCA
Source organism: Picea engelmannii (assembly GCA_009831015.1). Taxonomy (NCBI): domain Eukaryota; kingdom Viridiplantae; phylum Streptophyta; class Pinopsida; order Pinales; family Pinaceae; genus Picea; species Picea engelmannii. The sequence continues at coordinate 592,292 of ML778582.1, forward strand.
TTTATTTGAAGGCTATGATACAAGAGTTTTTTATCTACATGACGACTAATCTATTGGTGGTGTATGTCATGTGTAGAAAGAAATTGGAGTTGTTGAAAAAGACAATTGCCAATGATGGACAAGATCAAGAAAAGGAAAACTATGATAAGGTTGTCATTAAAATATTGTTGAAGGGACTTTAAAAGTCCCCATAGAGCACCATTGATGGGATAATATTAGAGAGGGTGCTATAAACCATTGCAAGTATAAAAATTTCCATACCTATGTGGCATAAGACATGAAGGAATTTGGTAAGAATCCCTTCTGAAAATATTTCATTATCTTAAATATATGGAAATAATTGTGAGTGGTTGTTGTATGCTATTGATACCCAAGAGGGATAAGATTTAGGAAAGAAGAATATGAAAAATAGAGAGAGGAAGTATATGCGTGTCAAGGATGAGTTATAATCCTTGCAAGAAAATGCATGAGTAAAGAGTACCATGGGTACAATGACCAATCTAGGGAGATTGGGAATAAAGGTTCTCATAGTTAGCACATTGCATGGAATTGCTTTGAGGAAATGCATGTTCTCATAAAGGGAAGACAATGTATTTTCCATTGAGGAAGGAGGACCTCCCAATATTTTACTTACATTGTATAGGTGTTAAAGAAAAGAAAATTTGGGTGTCCATGAGTGTTGGCACCCTAGTTACTAATGAAGAAAGAATGCTTGGGTGTATTCAAGAGAAACATATAGTTTCATATGTGTTGATTTGGGATCATGATCATCAAGTAGTAGGAAGTGCAGTCCTGCTGCAATAATAAAGAAGAATGAATAATCCCTATGGTGAAGAGTTTGGTTAATCTCCAACACACCATGGAACAATGCTTGTCAAAAAGTGTTATAACCCCATAAGTAAGACCAATTTCTTGTTGATCCAAGCTACGAGGAATGGTATTTCCTTATTGGGAAAATGAAATTGATTTTTAGTATGCACAGTTCTAAAATTATTTGTGCGCCACTGCAAGTGTGCAATGAAAATATAGTGTCCATGAAGACTAACAATTTATTTGGATAAGGAATGTTGAAGTTATACGAAGAAATAGTCTTTGATATGGCAGTGTCGCAATACATACGGAAGACCAATTGCATGCTAAGAAAGACTACTATGGGAAGAAAAATCCCATACTTGTGAATATGGTTCTTGTGTGGAACCAATCTGAAAAATAAAATGTGGAATTTGGAAATCTGTGGGTGACATATTTGCAAGAAAATTTTGAATTTGAAATTGATAATAATATCTCATAATTTTGTATACTTGTGATACAGGTGAGATGGAAAAATATTTGACTAGGGAGGATAGGTGAAGGATATCAAGCTGGAAAGCATGAAAGAGGGTATTGTTGAGACATGAGAACCCTGTGGTAAGCCATGATATCCCTAGAACATGTTGTGTTATGATAACACAAGCCAGAGGGATGCCTCAGCAAAGAAAGTCTGAGGGATGCCTCAACATTAAGTCTCAATGAAGTATTTAGAACTCTTATTGTGTGAGAAATCCTTGGCAAGGAAATATGGATCGCCCGAGGGACTATATAGCAGAGAAGGGGATGCCTGAACCTGGGCCTTGAGGGTGAGTGACCGCAACGAAGGGGAGACTTTGAAAATTCTTATAAACTATCGATTGGGATCAAGAAAAAATAGGTATGTCCAGGAAAAGCAGTGGGACAAGATAATAAGATATCCATGTGGATACAATTCCACAAACTTCACAGATGAGTATTGTGCTAATTTATGAATTTTTCTTGAATTTTATGCAACAATAAAATGTTTCCGCATGAAACTATGATTGATGTGCTTGTTGTCCAAGAATTATTTAAGGTAGGTGATAAAGGTTAAGAGTCTGGAAGGGACCTAGCCAATAAAGAGGCTCAAGAATTCTGAGGCGGATGAATGAGAAAGGCATGATAGGTGTTACTGAGAAAGAACACCGAGGAAGGTGTTTCTTTTTACGAGGGAGGGGATTGTAACACCCTTGTTTCGCCCAACTTGTAATTAATCATTAATTATGATTACCATGTTATGGCATGGGAATGATGTAAATGTATTAGTTTGAATTTCTAGTGACTAACTGTGGGGGTGAAGCCTCGAAGTACTGGACATGATATTACTAGAGGAAAGATTGAGGAAACTGTAGAAGAGGGTTCATTAGCTCAAATGACCTAAATTCTCTTTGTTGAGATAATAAGCCCCATCCAGATCCCGAGGAGGAATCATTTAAGTTAATAAGGATTATAGGTTGAACCATCAACCACCCCCATGAATGGAAGCATGGTCTAGCAGAGGAGATAGGATACTGTTAGCCCAAAGTTCCACAGAGTCTCACAGACCCAAGCTGACCCGAGTTTCCTTCTGACAGAAGGAACATGATAGGGAGGAAAACCTTCTCGAAAAGGGGGGTGTGTGCATGAAAGGAGGATAATATTGAAATAGAGGAGAATGTGAAAAGATCTCTAGAGGATGATGAACAAAAGGTCATGAACTTGATGCTAAAGGGAGCATCTAATAAACCCCATCGAGGCTGTGACAGAGAAATATATCTATGAGAGTTGTAGAGAACAAGACCTGAGCATAAATTGAGATAGAGAAAGAATCCCTGAGAAACTGCAAGAGTTCCCTGGTGATATCATGGATCGGCACGGCGGTGGCCAGAGTGTTAAGAATGAATGCCTCTGAGCCTATGGTTGGGTGGAGAGGAAAACACCCACACTCAGTTGGTTGGTTGTAGATTGTATTATATAAGTAATTCTTATGCCCAATGCACTTAATTTCGAATGCATGATTTGATTATCTATAGACATGATACATTATGCCTTGTGTGAAATTGATTATAAGGATATTTATTGTCCTTCTATAAAATGTTGTGTTAGGGTCCTAACTCACACATAGGTAGATAAATATATTTAGATGTAATAAAGTTCAATATTAATAAGGCCTTTAAATAAAATAGAATAAGGTGGATGTAAGAAGACCTAACAAAAGCCTCTGCTTCTAGAAGGATCTTCCTCTAGATGCTTCTTTTTAGTACAAATAGGAGTCAAGGGTATGAGAACCCTAGCTTGGAGATTATTGTAATATATCACTGCTCGACCAGAGGTTGCCCCCTCGAAGAGGCCCATGAACAATTCTCTCTAAATCAAAGTGTTATTTCTATTGTTGTTCTTATATCATTTCTGTGTTATTGTGGATATTATATTGGTTATATTACTACTATTCTGCCATTTCTAGCATTTTATTTATGTTTTGCATACTTTTTATATCTGGTATATTACAAGTGGTATTAGAGCACTTTCCTTGGCAGAAACTGTGGGTAAATTGTTTTTTCAAGGTAGAGACGTATTTCGGCGTCTTTAAGCCACAGAGATCTATCGTTACACGCACAAACTCGTGGTTGAGGGATTCATACATGTAGGAAATACAAGTGGATCTTAAGCACACATCTGTTGGCCACCCTTGTAACCCCTGTTGGTACCCTTTCGAGTGGTAGCGCATCAGACAACACCTGTGTATGGATCGTCCTAGATTTTCGAAAGCCCTCTTTAGATAAAATGATCGGCATTTTGACTGCTATAGTGTCACCAAGAACAACACTCGGGAAGACACTCTCTAGTACCTGGGTAGTTGGGTAGTACAACTAAGGTACAGTCTATCCTTCTTAGTTAGTGCCCTGATATATTGGGCCAAGTAATACTGTTGGACCCCTCACATATATCAAAGAGCTATAGCATAAGGCAAACCCTTGTCTGTAAAACCCTTGAATACCTAACCCTTGGGGATAGAAACATAAACAAATTTAAATAGACAAGATCTATTGCTGCGTGACTGTGTTCAGGTTGCCAAACCACTACACATTTATTCCTGGTTAAGCATTTGGGAATCTCATCACTACAGTATTCTTCAAACCGGAGTATAACTCCGTAGGTGTAAAAAAAAAAAGTCTAGAAATTTTTTCACCATTATTTGAGACCTACCCCATTGGCTTCATCTCTTCTCCCTTATCAAATTCATACATATCATTTATTGGAAAATATTTTGACCCCACCTGCCCCTTTTCGGTTCCCTCTTCCTCGTGGCCCATACCTGTAGCCAAGACGTGGAAGCTCGCCTCAATACCTTGCAATCTAGTCTCACCGAGACCCAACAAGAAGTGAAACACCTTAGTGCCAATGTTTCTGCCATCAATACAACCATGCAGTCCTCAATGGAGGAAATCAAACAAGAATTGACCACCCAACTTGAATCTGTCTTTTCGTCACTCTGCACCAAGCTTCATATCCATACAGATGACCCTTCCTCTGACACACCTCTAAAGAATGAAGGTGAACATTCCTCTCACTCCCATAACTGTCAACACCATCACTTTCAACGTGACCTACGCCTTCCGCGGGTGGATGTGACCAAATTTGATGGATCAGACCCCACTGGTTGGGTAACCCAAATGGAACATTATTTCTCTTTATATGATATTACCAATGATTTGGCCAAACTCTATTATGGTGTTCTCCATCTAGATCAAGAACGTTGGAAATGGTGGAAATGGAGAAAAACTTCTCGTCAAGGGTATATTTCTTGGACACACTTTGTGGAAGAGATTTATGAACGCTTTGACACTGACACCAACCATTTGGGTCATTTGAAAAAGTTGAAACAATCAGGAACAGTGGAAGACTTTATAGCTTCCTTTGAGCACCTGGATTTTCAGATAGAGGGCATGTCTGATGCTTTTTTCCAAGAGTGTTTTATCAGTGGCCTCAAGGATGAGATTCGGGCCTATGTCCTCATGGCCTGGCCTTAGAGTTGGGTGGAGGCTACTAAAAGAGATAAATAAGCACAACAGGTTGTATCTTCTCAAAACCAAAAATCGTCCTTTATCCCTTGCCCTAAACCAGTAAATCACACTACTCCCTCCACTCCACTAAAGATCCAAAAATTGACCCAGGATGAAATGGTTGAATGCCAACTCAAAGGCCTTTGTTATAACTGTGATGACAAATATTTCCCAGGCCACAAGTGTAAATAAAAAAATATTTTTATGGCCATATCCGAGGATATATCAGAAGAGGATGTAGAAACTCACTTTCTATTTGAGTCACCTGAATCCACTGACATAAACCCTCCCTCACACCCTCCCGAAGTAGAACCAGTCATTTCCCTCAATTCTCTCACTGGCTTCTCCGCTCCCCAAGCCCTCAAGATCGGTTACATCAAGCATCGAAAGGTCATTATTCTGGTTGATAGTGGCAGCACCCATAATTTTATTCATCGCCAAATTGCCCAAGAAACTCATTGCTACATCCATGTCGTCAATAATTTCCAAATCATGATTTCCAATGGTAGTTTCATGAAATGTGGAGGGTGTTATGAAAATGTGTGTCTCCAAATTGGTGACTACCACCTGAAATCCCATATGTTTGCTATTGACATGGGAGGTTGTGACATTGTGTTGGGTGCATACTGGCTAAGGACTTTGGGTCCCATTCTCATGGATTTTAAATACTTAACCATGCAATTCGACCAGGAGGGCACCAATATAAGTTCCAAGGAATTACCACTGGTTCACCAGAGATCATTAGTTCCCATTGCATGGAAAAGATGCTCAAAAAAGGTCATTCAGGTGTTATCGCCCAACTCCATGCCATACAAGCAAAAGAGACACCCTCGGTCTCGCAAGACCTCCAAGCCATCCTTTCTAAACATCAATTGGTCTTTTCCACTCCCCAAGGAATCCCTCCTTCCCATGGTGTTCATGATCATTCAATTCCCCTTGTACCTAGAAGCCTTCCTCCCAATATCCATCTGTATCGTCAACCCTTTTCCCAAAAAAATGAAATTGAGAAAATGGTCCAGGAACTCCTTAATGCAAGCATTATACGCCCTAGTATGAGCCCCTACTCTTCTCCTAAGGTCATATTCCTGGAGAAAGAAGGTTCTTGGTGAATGTGTCCTGACTTTCGTGCCCTCAACAAACTTACCATCAAAGAAAAATTCCCCATTTCTGCCATTGATGACCTCCTGGATGAATTGAGTGGCGCCCAATTCTTCACTAAACTTGATCTTCGTTTAGGCTACCACCAGATACATATGAAAGAGGCAGACATTCCCAATACTGCCTTTAGAACTCATGAGGGCCACTATGAGTTTTTGGTCATGCCCTTTGGCTTGTGTAATGCCCCCTCCACCTTCCAAAGCCTCATGAATCATGTCTTCCATCCTTTTCTCCGCCATTTTGTCTTAGTTTTCTTTGATGATATCCTCATCTATAGAAAAACCTGGACAAACCATATTTCTCATGTGGATCAATTTATCCATCTACTCTCTCAGCACCAACTTTTCCTGAAACAGTCTAAATGTGCTTTTGGAGCCTCAGAAGTAGAATACTTGGGTCATCTGGTTGGCAAATATGGTGTCAGGGTGGATCCTAAAACAATTGAATCTATGCAAGACTGGCCTCACCCAAAGACTCTTAAAATATTGCATGGCTTTCTGGGCTTAACAGAGTATTATCGCAAGTTTGTTAAGAATTATGGGAAGATTGCAGCACCTCTGACTACTCTCCTAAAAAAGAACTCTTTCACTTGGACTCCAATTGTTGCTCAATCTTTTCAAACCTTGAAGATGGCTATGTGAACCACTCTAGTCCTCGCCCTTCCCAATTTCACAAAGACCTTTGTGTTGGAATGTGATGCCTCGGGGAAAGGAATTGGTGTTGTCCTTATGCAAGAGGGTCGACCTTTGGCCTTTACCAGCAAGAAACTATCTGAACGAAATCTGGACAAATCCATCTGTGAAAAGGAATTGTTGGCTATTCTTCATGTCGTTGATCTGTGGCACCCTTATCTATTGGGGAAAGGTTTCCAAATTAAGACAGACCATCAAAGCCTCAAGTATTTTTCGAAACAACGCATTTCCTCCCCAGAAAAACAAAAATGGGTGACTAAACTCTTTGGATATGATTATGAGATCATTTACAATAAAGGAAAAGACAATTTGGTTACGGATGCACTATACTGAAAATATGAAGATAAAGGATCCCTTTTTTCTCTTTCATTCATTGTACCATATTGGCTCCAAGCTGTTCGCCAGGAATGGCTACAAGATCCCAAAAGTTCGCAGTTGATCCACCAATTGTAGTCCAATGCTCCAACTTCCCCAGGGTACTCTTGGCTCCATGATGAACTTCAATACAAAGGAAATTTGTATTTAAGTAAACAATCAAAGCTTAAATCCATGGTACTTTCTAAGCTTCAAGCTACACCCACAGCAGGGCACTTCGGGTTCACCAAAACATATGACAGGGTCAAACGTTCCTTTTTCTGGGATGGTATGAAACAGGACATTCGTAATTTTGTATCTGAATGTGATGTGTGTCAATATAACAAGGGATAAACAGTTAAATCTCCAGGAACACTACAACCGCTCTCGATTCCACCTGCTATTTGGAAGGATATCTCTATGTATTTTATTACTGGCTTACCCAAATCGGGAAATAAATCCTTCATCATGGTGGTTGTTGATCACCTTTCCAAGTATTCTCATTTCTACACCCTTCAACACTTGTTTACAGCATCCACGGTGGCTCAAATCTTCATGGATCAGGTCTTCAAGCTTCATGGCATGTTGCACTCTATTGTTTCTGATCGCGACCCAACTTTCACAAGCAACTTTTGGCAAGAACTATTCAATATGCAAGGCACCGAATTGCATCTCAGCACAATTTATCATCCCCATATTAATGGCCAAACGAAATTTGTCAACAAGTGTTTGGAAACATACTTGAGGTGTTTTGCCTCAGAGAATCAAAATCAATGGGCTCAATGGTTACCCCTAGTTGAATGGTGGTACAACACTTCATACCATACAGCTACATGCATGACTCTTTTTGAAGTAGTATATGGACATAAGCCACCTTCAGTTCTCTCATACTTACCAGGTGCCTCGAAGGTCCAAGTGGTTGACCTAACACTTACAGCTCAAGAGGCTATTCTTCATACCCTCAAAGAGAATTTGGTTATGGCACAGAATTGCATGAAGCAACAAGCAGATCAAGGTTGCTCTGAACGTCAAATCGTAGAAGGGGATCATGTGTTTCTTCGACTGCAACCTTAAAAGAAAACTTCCCTCAAGGTCATGCATTACCAGAAGTTATCACCCAAATTTTATGGTCCTTATACCATTCTTAAGCGTGTGGGACAAGTAGCCTATCAGTTAGCTTTTCCCAGCCATTCAAAGCTACATCTTGTTTTTCATGTTTCATGCTTAAACAAGGTGATTGGAGCTAAGTGCCAAATTCAAACCAACCTTCCAGAGTTAGTTGAAGAAGGATCCATTTGTCTACAGCCAGAAGAATTTTTGGACCAGCATGAGCATCGCCTACATCAGAGAACCATCAAGGAAGTGCTAGTATGGTGGAGAGATACAACCCCAACAGACACCACTTGGGAACCAACTACCATTCTGCAATAATTTCCTCATCTCAAGCCTTGAGGACAAGGTTGTTTATAAGGGGGTGGACATGTTAGGTTCCTAACCTGTACATAGGTAGAACAATATATTCATATGTAATAAAGGTCAATATTAATAAGGTCTTTCAATAAAATAGAATAAGGCGGATGTAAGAAGACCTAATAGAAGCTTCCGCTTCTAGAAGGATCTTTCTCTAGATTCTTATTTTTAGTATAAATAGGAGTCGAGGGTATGAGAACCCTAGCTTGGAGATTATTTTAATAGAGCACTGCTTGACTAGAGGTTGCCCCCTCGAAGAGGCCCGTGAACATTTCTCTCTGAATCAAAGTCTTATTTCTGTTGTTGTTCTTATATCATTTATGTGTTATTGTGGAGATTATGCTAGTTATATTACTTTTATTCTTCCATTTCTATCATTTTATTTATGTTCTGCATAATTTTTATATATGGTATATTACATGTTGTGTTTGAATGGTTGTAAGGAAATAATCCTAGCCTCTGGTCTATTAAGAAAAACCTTCGAGGTTTTTTCCCCTGGGATTTGCCTCACGATTCCAGAGTTGGAGAAGACTTCTTGAGACTATCACAGTCTCGTTAATTCCATGCGATTTCCCCTCCCTCTTTTAGAACTTAAAGTTTTGAAACTTTGGAGGGTGTTTCCTTCAAACCGATAGTCTAAGAGACCAAAGGAACGTTCCTATGGCCTTATCTGAATCTCGGCTAAGAGTAAATCTTATAAAATGATATTCCTTAGAGGGTCCATATGACCAGGGTCTGGGAACCCAGCGCTAGTCCGAAAGGCGCTAGCCCTTATTGGATTTGGAGCTCCGGGACCTCAAATCTATGGGATGTTAAAAATTCACAACTTTCAACACTCTCGAATGATGAAGTTGAAAAGTTACTTGGAACATCGATTTTCAGATCCTTCAGGATCCCTCCCAGCCATTAGATCGGATGTAGGAAGGGAAGCGTTAAGCGCTTCGGTGAAGTGTTACCTTGGGAGAATAGGAATGGTATAGTGTTGAAACTCTCTATTTCTAGAATTGAGGAGTTAATCTGGACCATTGAAACTAGAGGGACACATTTCCATAGATCCATGGTTATCCGAGAGTCTGGGTATTCGACGATTTAGAGATGAGAATTTTTTCCCTGAAGGTATGCAAGCCATAGTAAACCCTGGCCATAGATGTTAGGTACACATGGAAATAGATATGGCCTGGTTCAGAAGGAAAGTCAGGAGATACATGATGAACTCTCGAATGACGAACTTCCAAAGTGATGAGGATCATTGATGAACGGGCATGTGGAAATCGATCCCGTGATCCAGAAACTTTGTACTATGGAGGAATTTGGCCAAGGGTTTTCAAGGAGTGAAAACCATCAAAGTTGCGAACACCGAAATAGATCTTGGTCGTTGATAGGAAGAATATGTGTGGTGACAGATCCTATAGTTTGGAGTGTTGGCACTTCAGGGGATTTGAGGCATCATGCGTTGATAAGCTCTGAGGCCCAGAGTTGCGAAGAAACGAGAGCCATATATCTATCAATCTACATGTATGGATCTCTTCTGTGAGATTCGATGGATGTTATAAGTCTATCAGTTGGATGTGATGTGGTAAGCCTACGTCACCAGAGTGACGTGGAACCAAAATCAACGAGCCACATGTCCCCTCTATTTGTGTCTTATGTAGACCCTATATTCCTATTGGGATGTGACATGTGTCATTCTATGATGAGTCAATGTGTTACCCTTGAGCCTCATTGCATGTCGGCCTCTGGTACGTGCCCGGCTATCTAAAGTGGATGGTGACGTAATCCGATACTCCAAGAGTTCGGGACTTCGGGACTACAAAGGATTTGGGGTGTAGTATTGCAGAGAGACCGAAAGGCTCGAAGGCTGGAGCTACGTGGGAAGCTTACAAGACTTTTGGGAACTCGGGATGATGGATAGGACACAAAATCATGTGGATTCAATGTGGCCCTTCTCTAAATATGCCTGAGGATATTTGGTGGGATGTAGATCCCGATCCAAAACTTAGATTTGGACTTGATAGCAATTGTTGGAAATATCATGAGGGGCAGAAGGTGTTGGAGGTCCCATAGAGAGGTTCCAAGATAATTAAGGAAGGAGAAACTTTTATTCCCCGTTTCTTAGAAATCAAATTAAGATATTGGGTGTGTTACATCCTCAATGGTTGTGTCTCATTGCGATGTGCACATCATAATGTGATACCCATATTCCAATATGAGGAACATAATTCAGAAACATGACACTCAAACATAATCCTAAAGGAATGTCACTACATGACACAACCCTAAATGAATGTCAACTATAGTCAACAACTTATGAATGGTTGACTATGGATGACCTTGCACCCATATTCCAATATCAGGGACACATTTCATAAACATCACACTCAAACATAACCCTAAAGGAATTTCGCAAGGTGATATAACCCTAAATGTAGTCAACTATGGTTAAATATGGGTGAGATTTAATTTGGAAACCATATTACAATATGAGGGACACAATTCATAAGAATCACACTCAAACAAAACTATAAAGTAATGTCACAAGGTGATATAACCCTAAATGAACATCGCAATGTCACATGACATTTTCAAGGCTAACTTATTTCAAATAGCTACATTCCTGAATGGTTGAGTCATATTGCGATTTACATATTCAATGTATTATGTTGAATTGCATTGTTCCTAAATGGTTACGTCACATTTTGATGTTCATATAGGGTTATTTCATCTTGTGACATTTCCTTAGGGTTATGTTTTAGTCTGATGTTTACGAATTGCATCCTTCATATTGGAATATTGGTGCCATATTCAATCATAGTCAATCATAGTGAAGATGCTCACAAAATCAATCATGTTCAACCACAACTAACATATGAAAATCGCATTGTGACATAACCATTTAGGAATGATGCAATTTGACATAAGACAATGAATATGTACATTCAAATGCCACACAACCATTGAGGAATGTAGCAATTCAACACTATTCAACTAAGTTAAATGTCACAATGTGACATTATCATATTAAATCTTTTCATTTTGACGTACATCTTCATTTTATTATGTCGAATTGCATCATTACTAAATGGTTATGTCACATTGTGATGTTCATTTAGGGTTATGAAACCTTGCGACATTCCTAAAGGAATTTCACAAGGTGAGATAACTTTAAATGTAGTCAACTATGGTAGACTATGGGTGACCTTTAATTTAGCACCCATATTCCAATATGAGGGACACAATTCATAAACATCACACTCGAATAAAACCCTAAAGTAATGTCACAAGGTGACGTAAACCTAAATGAACGTCGCAATGTGATGTAACATTTCTAAGGCTAACTTATGTCAAATAGATACATTCCTCAATGGTTGTTTTGCATTATGATGTATATCTTCAATGTATTATGTTGAATTACATCTTTCCTAAATGGTTACATCACATTGTGATGTTCATTTAGGGTTATGTCACCTTGTGGAATTTCATTAGTGACATAACTCTAAATGAACGTTGCAATGTGGCGTAGCATTTTCAAGGGTAACTTATGTCAAATAAATACATTCCTCAATGGTTGTGTCACATTGTGACATGCATATTCAATGTGTTATGTTGAATTTCATCGTTCCTAAATGGTTATGACACATTGTGATGTTCATTTAGGGTTATGTTTCTTTGCGACATTTCCTCAGGGTTATGTTTCTGTGTGATGTTTATGAATTGCATCCCTCATATTGGAATATTTATGCCATACTAAAGTTCATGTGTAGTTAATTATGCTCAATCGTAGTGAAGATGCTCATAAAATCAATCGTGCTCAACCATAGTTAACATAAGAAAATCGCAATGTGACGTTTAAGCCATTTAGGAATAATGCAATTTGACATAATACAATGAATATATATATTGAAATGTGACACAACCATTCAAGAATGTAGCAATTCAACATTATTAAAGAATTTAACATTATCATAATAAATTGTCACATTGTGATGCACATCTTCATTGAATTATGTCAAATTACATCATTCCTAAATGGTTACATCACATTGTGATGTTCATTTAGGGTTATGTAACCTTGTGACGTTCCTAAAGGAATTTCACAAGGTTATATACCCTTCAATTTGGCACCAATATTCCAACATGAGGGACACAATTCATAAACATCACACTCAAACAAAACCCTAAAGTAATGTCACAAGGTGACATATCCCTAAATGAACGTCACAATGTGATGTGACATTTTAAAGGGTAACTTATGTCAAATAGCTACATTCCTCAATGTTTGTGTCACATTGCAATGCACATCTTCAATGTATTATGTTGAATTGCATCATTCCTAAATGGTTATGTCATATTGTGATGTTCATTTAGTGTTATGTCACCTTGCGACATTTCCTTAGTGACATAACCCTAAATGAATTTCATAATGTAATATAACATTTTCAAAGGTAACTTATGTCAAATAGTTACATTCCTTAATGGTTGTGTCACATTGAGATGCACATATTCAATGTTTCATGTTGAATTGCATTGTTCCTAAATGGTTACATCACATTGTGATGTTCATTTAGGGTTATGTCACCATGCAACATTTCCTTAGGGTTATGTTTTTGTGTTATGTTTATGAATTTCATCCCTCCTATTGGAATATCGATGTCATATTAAAGGTCATATAGTCAATCATGCTCAATTGTAGTGAATATGCTCATAAAATCAATCATGTTGAACCATAGTTAACATATGAAAATCGCAATGTGACGTAACCATTTAGGAATGATGCAATTTGACATAAGACAATGAATACATACATAAAAATGTGACACGACCATTAGGGAATGTATAAATTTAACATTATTGAATAATGTTGAATGAAACAATTCAACATTATTGAACAATGTGACATTATCATAATAAATCGTCACATTGTGGTGTACATATTCATTGTATTATGTCGAATTGCATCATTCCTAAATGGTTACATCGCATTGTGATGTTCATTTAGGGTGATGTCACCTTGCGATATTCATTTAGGGATATAAACATTGCAATGTGGCATTACAATAGTAAACCATGGTTAAATGCAATCAACATGGTCAACCATAGTGAACCAACGCTAACCATAATCAACATGGTCAACCATAGCTAACTGAGTGTGATGTTTATGAAGGGTTGACTATGAATGACCTTTAATTTGACACTCATATTTCAATAGGGCATTGCAAAAGAAAAGGGGTTGATGCAATTCGACATATTGCAATGAATATTTATGTCACAATGCAACACAACTATTCAATAATATAGAAATTTGACATAAGTTAACCTTAAAATTGTTAATTTAAACATTAACATAAATTAATATAATAAAATGTTAATTCATCATTATTATTAATAATAAAGTTATGTATAAACTTTGTTCATATAAGTTAAAACATATATTATATTTATATAAGTTAATACAAACATTAATATAATTTAATACAATTTAACCTTAATTTTGTAATATAATATAATTTTTAATACAATAACATTACGTTGTAACATTAATACAAGTAAATATAATATACAAATATTTTTTCGTGTAAACATTGTTTCATATAATTATTCATATATTAATTGTAATTATTTGAAGATATATTTAATATTATTGATATTAAAAATTAAGATTTATATAGTAATTTCTTATTTAATATAATAACTATATAAATGTTGTAACATTATTGTACAATGTTATTAATAATACTAATATATAGTGATTATTAATAATTTTTTCTATAAATTTTGTTATTATAAGTTAATACATATAATATACTAATATAAATTAGTACAAACATTATATTAATTCTATAAACTTTGTTAACAATACATTATTTTAATATACATTAATATAAATATTAGAAGTTAATATAATATATCTATAATGTTTATTTATGTTAATACTTTTATGTTGATATATTTAACATTAGAGTACAATATTATTATTATTAATATTAATATATATTTATTAATTATCAATAAATTTTCTATAAACATTGTTAATTGTTAATATAAGTTAATATAATATACTATTATATTATAATATTTATTTTCGTTAATGTTTTTATAAAACTTGTTAATATAAATTAATATATATATTATATTAATATACATTAATATAGATATTAGTAAAAGTTAATATTATATAACATTATAGTATTTAATATTTGTATGTATGTCTTCACCTTTTACTAGCAACAACCACATTAATAATATTAATATGTTTGTATAAGCGATAAACTTATATTTAACATATTAATATTAAATATTAATGTTTTTCTTTACAATATATGTTAAATATATCCTTATGTACACATTAATATTATTAATCTTTTTGTTGCTAGTTTATACATTACATTAATACATTATCAATATTTTTCATTGTATTAATATTTTAGTTATATTGTAAGTTTTGGCTAACTCTTTCTTTGAACGAACATTTTCTCATTTCTTTCGATTGGGTCTATAAAGGAAGGGGTAGCAAAGGGCCTCGGCGAAGTCCAAGTTTAAATCCGGTTGGCTACCACTATAAACCCTAGGCTAATGCCAACAACCCTAAGCAGGAAACTTATGACTTAGCAAGGATCAAGACATCCACAAGGGGGGCGTCTATCCTTTCAGCCTTATCACAACGGGCCATGCTTCATCGGGGATTTGAACCCAAATGATAAATGTGCAAGGACTACTTCCCAACCATCTTGCCAAACAACCTCGCCTTAAGGTTGTTTTGTCGCTCCAATCATTCTTATAAGTAATAAGGTATTTCTTTCTCTCCCATCTTGCTTGGACATAAAAGCTATTTCTCCTACTGCTTAAAAGGTCACTAAGGTTGGTGTTACTCTAGCGTTGGTGCGATGACCCTTGAAGCCGAATTCACTAGAACCTTGTTGAAAGCCAGACCCACCACCCACCTCCTTCACTTGGAAGACTGAGGTTGACCACGAGAACTGATTTCATTTCTTTATTCCCCGCACCCTTCCTTATTACCCGTACCCTCTAGGTCACCCATCAAACTCTTTCACAAAGCTTAGTGTTAGAAATTACGAACTTTTTAGAGAGAGAAATCGGTTTTTAGATAACATAGATGGTACTTTTTTATCCCACCTACCCTACAGATTTGTTCGCCGCTTCCGCGTGCACGCAACTACGGAATTGATCTCTTCCACCCAACCGGTTGAGAATAAAAGGACCCCCACCTTTCAAAGCCGAATAGCAAAAGAGCATTTCATTTCTTCGGTTAGCGCAGAGAGAACGCCCGACATTTATTCCTTATGTCGACATCATTGATCGGAATGAGCGAATAGAAAATGCTACCGATGAAGCAGACCTTTCACGTAATCTGGGAGAAGGATCCGGTGTTTCCCAGCCAGACCTTGTTGCTCTCACACTGAGATCATCTGAAGTCAATTCCAATTCATAAGTCTTTCTAGGTTTTGTCATTTCCATGTCTGGGACTATTGCATTTCAAGCCACGAATGTCGGGTGCTTTCTTCTGGTGATACAACGCTGGGAACAAAAGATCTGGCCGACAACAAATTCGCCCATCACTATTTTCTTTTTACATTTCATTGCTTATTAAGCTAAGGCTCAAACTTATTTTACGATTCGCCGTGAGGTATATGTCAAGTTAATATAATTCAAATACAATTAACTTCAATTACTTTTCAAATGAAGTAATTCATAATCAATTCATAGATCTGGCCCATCACTATTTTCTCTTTTTATTTCATTGCTTATTAAACTAAGGATCAACAGTATTTTATGATCATTCGCCGTGAGGTAGATATCAAGTGAATATAATTCAAAGACAATTAACTTCAATTACTTTTCAAATGAAGTAATTCATAATTAATTAATGGATGTAAAATATAATTCATGATACAAATAACAACGAATTGAAATGGCAAAAGAAGATATCTTTATTTATTTATGAATAGAATTTGTACATCAACCCATGAAAAGATATTAGATCTAATCATTGTATGTGCCTCGGATATTCTTTCCTTAGCCACATGTATAGGACATCTTCAATAAGATATGGGTCTTATCCTTACACTTTGAGAGGTGGAACATTACAGATCCACAAAACACCCTCAAGACCAGATCACTACTAAAGAGTGAATGCAACATTCTTCAAAAGAAAATATCACATGAGCCAAAGCTATATCAATAACAACCTAAGTGAATTCCACTACCATAAAGATGTTATCTAACAAACTTTCTAACTCAAGAGTGAAGGAAAGACTCTTTACAAGAAAATATCACATGAGCTAAAGCTATATCAATGAGAGTCTCGCTCAATTCTACTATCTTAAAGATGTTATCCCACCAGCTTTCTTGTTGGGTAGCAGAAGGATAAACAAAACAAGATTTTAATGGTAGAAATAAAGCAAGTAGAAATCACATAATGAACATAATATTTACGTGGTAAATCCCTTAAAAAATGAAACATCTATGGGGCAATGATAATCGATATTCTTATTGATCAAGGGAGAATTACAACATCCAATCACCGGCTTACGACCTTCCTTACACTCATCCCACTCTTTACTTTTCCTCTAAGGGCATGAATATATATACGGTATCTATCAAACAGTTACACAAGTTGATCAAAAAGTTACAAAAGTTGATCAAAACGTTACACCAACTGATCAAACATTACGCATGTCCATATTCTATTTTTAGTTGACTTGGTTCAACAAACTGTAGAGTAGTAAGAGCCAAGAAATTATCCCATATAACAACAATCGCGGGAAAATAGTTGTCACATTTCAACAATCTCCACTTTGAAAACAATTTACCTGATATATCATGCCAAGATTTATTCATCACCTTTCATGCAAGCCAAGAGAATCCAAACACCACCGCAACTTCTCTAACAATATTGATTTCATGAACATGTCTACACAATTTGCTGGAGTATGGACCACTCCACCTCCATCAGTAACATGTCTTACAAAAATAGTCCTTGTCCCATTTTGATACGCTGGACTGTTAGCCAAATGCACAACACTTTGACTATCACAAAACATCTTATCCTGTACTTGTCCAAACTTACCCAATATATCCTTGCATTCATGTGAAGCATAAACTGAGGTAGATCTCCTCTTATCCAAGTCTCCTACAAATTATGAATCAACATAACCACATACTAAATCATTGCAACCACTATAGGTGATACTTTTCGTGCCTCTAAGATATTGAAGCACTCATTACCAATGCTCTTTACCTTGATTTGTCATGTGTCCACTAAAAACATAGGTGTTGTGTAATGCCCCCCCAGTCGTTACATCCCACTTGATCGGGAAAACGCTACTGTGTGGAACAACATCATTTTCATACTTAATTAATAAAATGCATTTAAGTCATATTAAACACATTTAACTCAGAGTAAGCACAAGATTACCACTAACATAAATAATCCCTGTCATTAACAATAATTCATATGCACAACAGAATACATGATACATACAAGCATCACAGGCATGCAAAACATAATATTAAGCATACACTAATACTTATCTTTGAAACTGTGGTAATTCCACCAACCACGTGTAGGCCTTCCACGAACCTCCCAGCCTTAGACCACGCTGCTCATCACTCTCAGCAGTGAGTCACCCCCGAGCTGGGACTAAGCTCCACCCAAGGCAAGGAATCCTAGTCTAGGTTGAGGTTACAAGGAAAACTGCGCAAAATAACTGGAAGGATTCTTCCCAGGATGCCTTCTTACGCCCACTACTCATGGACTCTCATTCCCCACATGCCTTTTCTGCCCAGGATTATACACCTTCACAAGCACAGTCCATCAGTGCTTCACCTCCCTCTTTGGGTCTGAGCAATAGGCCAGATCAGGACGTCTTAGAGCTCTGTAGATGGTGCTGGAATCTCTCTGGGAGAAAACCACTTCCCAACAGACTCTCTCACCTAGAGGGAGTTGCTCACAGGCTTGACAACCTGTTTCTTCTACCATGGGCCTGACAATCCACTTCTTTAGCACACCCTTCGACTCAATTCCAACTGGGTGAGGGAAACCACAACAACATCAAGCACTCAATTGACACCACGATGATAACCACAACAGAAAATGGGCATCCACAAGGCTCCACATGAATATATAATGGTCCACAAGCCACACGCAGTCAAGCACTACGCGACCACAACAGGCCACTAGAAACACATACATGGACTTTCCAAAACTGGTGACAGATAGATGCTACAGCATAACAAGGCTCAGCAATTATGGGACATTCGGTTTTCCCCAACCAACAATACAGGACAGACTCACGACTTAGATTTCGTGGATGCATGAGGGTGTACAGAGATCCCATGTAGAGACTTAACAGTTCGGGTAAGGATTCCCTAGAACAAACACCAAAATAGAGGTTGATCTTGGACACCCGCGAGTTCAGCCGGAGGATGGAGAATGGGAGTTCGAAAATAGACTCAATGGTTTTGACAGAGGGTGTATCGGCTCCTCCAGAAATCAACATAAGCCTTTTTCAGTTTTTCCCGAGTTGCATGAGGGTATTCTTGCAGAGGTCCTACCGTTTAGACAACGAACAACAGAATGGAGAACGAACGAACGAATGAACCCACAACTCAGTTGACGCTTCATCTTTTAACCACATGCACTTGGGTTGACACTTGTCACCCATGAAGCTCGTTCCTTCCCATTTGGAAGTCACTCGTCCTTCCAAAGAACTTAGGATAAAACATCACATTTCACATGGCTTTTGGAATAATATTAAAATATTATTCCCAAGGACTTAAGCCCCTAGGCTCAACACTTAGCCTCTCTTTCCAACCTTCTAGCCCCCAATCCCTTACCCACTCTGTGGAAGCTTAGTCCCCCATCACTCATTCATCGTGGTCAGTCTGCACGCAATGGTGTTTATGTTTTTATTAATTTTCTGCATGATTACATATACAAAAGCAGGCTCCTGACCTTAACACTTAGGCTCTCCGGCCTAATAACACATAAGCCCACCATCTTATAAAAACTTGGCTCACTAGCCTATAAAACATAATTACAACTCATAATGTGAGATTTATACTTCATAGACATGATTTACAACAGGGCTCGGCCTTGGGGACATTACAATCCTCTCCCCTTATTTTTTTCACTGTCCTCAGTGAAACTTTACACTCCATCTGTAAGATTTTCAAAATTTTCAGAAAGATGTGGGTACTCTGCCCGCATAACATCTTCGTGCTCCCATGTCGCATCCTCAGGACTGTACCAGGTCCACTAGACCTTTACAAGCCCTATAGCTTGATTCTAGAGCTGTTTGTTTTTCCTGTCCAATATGCACACAGGATGCACTTACAGGACACCTTCTTGTTCCACCTGAATCACATTCCAATCAATAACATGATTAGCATCTGGTATATATTTCTTAAGCCATGAAACATGAAACACATTATGTACAGTCATAGATGCAGGTAATGCAAGCATATATGCAACTGGCCCAATCCTTTCCAGGATTTCAAATGGCCCACAAAATCTGGCTGCCAACTTGGCGCAACTTCCCAGCATCAGGGAACTCCTGTTAGCTTTCACTTTCAGGAAAACATGATCACCCACTTTGAAATCTCTATGGGTTCTATTCTTATCAGCATAACTTTTCTGCTTGTCTTGGGCAACTTTCAAATTCTGCTTAATTTTTATCATTTGGTCCTCCATCTTCTTGAGCAACTCTAGCCCAACTACTGCTCTATCAGCTAGATTATCCCAGCTCACTGGAGTATCACACTTTCTTCAACAAAGTGCTTCAAATGAGCTCATCTTCAATGATGCACGATACCCATTGTTGTAGGCGAATTCTACCAAGTGCAAGTAGTCTTCCCATCTTGATGGTTTGTCCATCACATACATTCTCAGTATGTCTTCTATTACTCTTTTGACCCTCTCTGTCTATCCATCAGACTCATGATGATAAGTTGTACTAAAGTTCAGATTCATTCTAAATCCTTTGAACAATCCTTTCCAGAAATTCGAGGTGAATTTCAGGTCTCTGTCAAACACAATCGTTTCAGGAATTTCGTGCAATCGTGCCACTTCCTTTAGGAAAATATCAGCAACATTTGTTTCCTTGTGAGTAGTTTTCAGTGGAATAAAATGGGCAGCTTTTGTAATCTTGTCCACCACTACCATGATCGAATCATGCAGCTTGGTTGTTCAAGGCAATCCCGTAATAAAATCCATCATTACTACTTCCCACTTCCACTCAGAAATCAGTAAAGGTTGCAGCAACCTTGTTGGGTGCCTATGTTCACCTTTAACTTTTTGGCACTCCATACATCTGGCAATGTATTCAGTGATCTCTCTCTTCATACCCAGCCAAAAGTAATGGCTCTTGACCACTGCTACTTTTTTCTAATATCCAGGGTGCCCTGCATAAGGCACATTATGCATCTCCTGCAAAATCATTTGTTTCAAGCACTGGACATTGGGTACAAAAAATTTGTTCTTGTACAGTAGTATTCAATCTATTTCCAATTTATAAATTTCCATCTTCTGTGGCATCTTACCATGTTGTAGCTTGGCTACTAATTCTCTGTACTGCAGATCTACATTTGCAGCCTCTAGAATTCTGCTTTTAATATCAGTCTGATACATGCTAATGGTTGTAGCATGTAATTCATGCACCCTCCTACTAAGTGCATCGGCCACTTTATTCTCCTTTCCTTTGATATGCTTGATCTCAAATTCGTACTCACACAGAAATTCCAACCACCTACTTTGTCTAGCGTTTAAGGTTGGTTGATCAAACAAATATTTCAGACCGTTTTGGTTTGTTCTCAATTCAAATCTCCTTCCCATGAGGTAATGTCTCTATTTCCTCATAGCGTGAATGATCGCTACCAACTCCAAATCATGAGTGACATAATTCTTTTCGTGCTCTTTCAGCTTCCTGGACTCATAACATATTACAAATCCATTATGACTGAGAACTCCTCCCAACCCTTCTTTACGCACATCTGTGCACACCACAAAATCCACATTTGGGTCTACAATCCTCAAGATTGGAGCGTTGGTTAACAGTTGCTTCAATCGTTGGAAACGTTTCTCACACTCTTCAGTCCACTGAAACTTTTTCTCCTTCCTTTGCAAGGAAGTGATAGAGGAGTTATCTTTGAGAACCCTGCGATAAACCTTCTGTAATATCCCACTAGACCCATAAAGGATATAACTTCCACCACATTCTTTGGCACTGACCATTCTCTAATAGCCTCAACCTTCTCAGGATCCACGACGATCCCTTCTTCTGAAATAATGTGCCCTAAGTAATGGATCTGCCTTTGATAAAACAAGCATTTTCTCAACTTGGCATACAGCTGGTGTTCTCTCAACACTTGCAGCACCATCCTCAAGTGTTGTTCATGCTCTTCCTTTGACTTGGAATACACCAAAATGTCATCTAGGAAGACTATGACAAACTTGTCTAGATAGTTCTTGAATACACCATTCATCAAGCACATTAAAACAACAGGTGTGTTCGACAGTCCAAACGGGACCACTGTGAACTCGTAATGACCATACCTTGTTCTAAAGGTGGTCTTGTTGATGTCCCATCCTTATTCTTCATGAACAAGACCGGGGTACCCCAAGGTGACACACTTGGGAAAATGTACCCCTTCTTTCAAAGCTCTTCAAGCTGCAATTGCAACTCTTTCAGCTCTAGCGTACTCATTCTATAAGGAGATTTCGACACTGGAGTTGCTCCAGGCATCAAATTTATAGAGAAATTGATATCTCTCTTCGGAGGTAGTCTGGGTACCTCCTGAAATACATCTTCAAACTCTGTTAGTACCGCATGGTCTCCAATCTTTGAGACTTCATCTCTGAATGCTTCCTCCACAAGGGTTGCAAACAATTGACAACTTTTCTGTAGCACTTCTTCAGCTGCATTGTTGAGATTTCTCTAATAGTAAAAACTCTAGGAATTCTTTGGAATGTTTTCTAATTCCCCTCCTCATCCAAGTATGTAAATTCCTTGTTATGACAGTCCAGGAGGGCATGGTGCTGGTCCAACCAGTCCATCCCAATTAAACATTCATAAGAGCCTAAAGGATGAATATTCAAATCGGCCTTCATGCTCAGTCCATTCATGTCTACAGGATAGGACTTGACTAACTCCGTGACTTTCCTCTTGGTTCCTATAGCTAGCTGCACTACCCAAGACTTTTCATGTTTGCTTCTTATCAAATGAAAATTTTCCACCACTCTAGGGTCTACATAACTATGTCTAGCCCTTGAATCAATTAAAATAATAAATGGTTGGTTGTTAATCATACCTTCCACTTCAATCATGTGCGACTGAAATTCATCTTTCTTGTTTTCCAGGGCCGCATAGATCCTTGGCATTCTACTTCCCATGTACTCCACTGTTTCAGCTTGTTGAACATTATGGATATCTCTTGCTTTGTCATTTTTATGGGGACAAGCTCTGTACTTGTGGTTCTCTTTACAGCCCCAAAACTGAATGGGCATCTGTCTCAACCTTTGTTCTCCCACTTCCGCCATCCTCGGCTGTCTAAACAATGGATGTCCTTGAGGACTATTTCTGAAAAGGGGAGGTTTGTTTCCCTTCTGTCTTTGTTCTTTCTTAAACCTCTTATGGTCAACCCAAGTCTTTCGAAAGGTAGGTTTTTCTCTTTGTTGTTCATATAAGCATTTCACTCTTCTTTTTGTTTCTTTCATATTCTTATGATCATCATACCGAATCTTATCCCCAATAGGAGGTGGTAATCCACTCAGGTGCCTCTGAATCTTGACAGACTCATATTTGATGAACGGAACATACTTCAGTAATTCCAAAAACTTTTGTTCATACTCATCAATGGTCATGTTGCCCAGCTTGAGTTCGAAGAACTCCTTCATCTTTCTATCATAGTATATTTTAGTCAGGTATTTCCTCTCAAAATACCTCTTGAACTCCTTCCATGTGATATCTTTCTCTCTAACGTGTTGCACCTGCACAAGCTGATCCCACCACATGGATGTTTTTCCTTTTAGTTGATACATTGCAATTCTTCCTTCTGCATGAGAGGAATAATTCTGCAGTTGGAAATATTTCCTCATGCCAAGAAACCATGTTTCAACATCTTCCTCCTTCTTATGTTTTCCATCAAACATAGGAGGATTAATCTTATTCATTTCCCCTTTCAATTCATCCACTCCAGATCTTCGGTGCTTTCTAGTAGGAGATGGGCTTGAACTACTGTGTGCTTCCTTATCAAAATGCTTTGGGGAGAGAAAAAGATGTTTGCTACCACTCCTCGATCTTCTTTTTCTCTCAGGGGTCCTACGACTCCTTGTTTTGCTTGTGTCACTCTCCTTTTCCAATTTCCTTTCTATTCTTTCCAGGTTCTTCAACATCTTTAAGTTGAATTCACCCTCCCGATCCCTGACCCTCATGAGTTTTCAGCTATCAGCTTGGCAAGCCTGGGATTCTTTCTACAATCTTTCAAGGATTTTCATCACATGCCCTTTCCTTATCCAATTCTCTTCTGTGCCCATTGGAGTTCGATCCTTCGACTCCCAAGTTGACATCCCTTCCTTCTCTTTCGTTCTCTGAATTGGAGGCAATCAACACCTCTTCCATTTCTATACTTCGGCATCGATTCGAGGCTGTCCTGACACTCATTGAACTCTACACACACAATGTGCAGTCAATTGAAGTTTTTCAGGCCTTAAACCCTTAATAAAACTACAACATTCATAAACCAACGGGAATAAGAAAGCGTTTCGATTCCATGAATTTTCTGAGCTCTGTTTGGCTCTAAAATTTCTGGTGATAGCCCCCATTTTCCTAGTCCCCAAACCATCCATCCATAGGTTGTGATCAAATGATAAACTTCTAGGTGCTACAAGGCTCTCCAAACAAAACTTTAGGTTTCGGGATTTTAGGGCTTCGAGGTTTCGGGTTTCAGGGTTTTGGTCCTAGAGGTTCTCACACTCGCTTCCCTCTCCAACTCCTGACTTCTGAAAATTCAATTTACTTTACCCTTCAAGCCCACATAGCATAGTTTTCGCCCATAACCACGGTGGCATGTGGCACGTTCAAGAGGGTCCACATCACCTTCAACGACGTCATCATGTCCCACCATGCTCACTTTTCTTTTCGACCCACTAGCACGTGGTACACACCCATGTGTCCACATCGATTCCAAGTGAAATCCAACGGTTAGACCTCTCTCAGATCTACGATGTAGATCCTTTCGACGTTTCAGGGTTTCGAGGTTTTAGGGTTCCGTGCCTAAGTTCACTCTGTTTTCCCCCGACAACCAAAATCGTGTAATCGTGACTTACCTTCTGCTTGATCTAACACTACTGGTGTGGAGTTATCTCTCTCCCTGTGGCCATATACCACATTGGCTGTAGTTTTATAATACCTCTACACCTCCTAAGCTTTATAACATGGTCAAGTAGTCTGTTGACACTCAGAAACATTCTGAGGTCTGAAATTAGTCCTCCAGACACAATTTATTCTCAAAACCTCAGTCCAAAGACCACTCATCCAGCCCATCCAAGCTCAGTGTTGAAACTAGGCTCTAATACCAAACTGTAACGCCCCCCTAGCCATTACATCCCACTTGGCCAGGTAAACGCTATTGTGTGGAACAACATCATTCTCATACTTAATTAATAAAATGCATTTAAGTCATATTAAACACATTTAACTCAGAGTAAGCACAAGATTACTGCTAACATAAATAATCCCTATCATTAACAATAATTCATATGCACAACAGAATACATGATACATATAAGCATCATAGGCATGCAAAACATAATATTAAGCAAAAGTTGATACTTATCTTTGAAACCGTGGTAATTCCACCAACCACATGAAGGCCTTCCATGAACCTCCCAGCCTTATACCACGCTGCTCATCACTCTCGGTAGTGGGTCACCCCTGAGTTGGGACTAGGCTCCACCCATGGCAAGGAATCCTAGTCTAGGCTAAGGTTACAGGGAAAATTGTGCAAAATAACTGGAAGGATTCTTCCCAGGATGCCTTCTTACGCCCACTACTCACAGACTCTCATTCCCCACATGCCTGTTCTGCTCGGGAGTATACACCTTCACAAGCACAGTCCATCAGTGCTTCACCTCCCTCTCTGGGTCTCAGCAACAGACCGGATTAGGAAGTCTTAGAGCTCTGTAGCTGGTGTTGGACTCTCTCTGGGATAAAACCACTTCCCAACATACTCTCTCACCTGGAGGGAGTTGCTCACAGGCCTGACAACCTGCTTCTTCTACCATGGGCCTGACAACCCGCTTCTTTATCACACCCTTCGACTCAATTCCAACCAGGTGAGGAAAACCGCAACAACATCAAGCACTCAATTGACACCAGGATGACAACCACAATAGAAAATGGGCATCCATGAGTCTCCACATGAACATACAATGGTCTGCAAGCCACACACAGTCAAGCACTACGCAACCACAACAATCCACTAGAAACATAGACACGGGCTTCCCAAAACTGGTGACAGACAGATGCTACAGCATAACAAGGCTCAACAATTATGGGACATTCAGTTTTTCCCAACCAACAATATAGGATAGACTCATGGCTCAGATTTCGGGGATGTGTGGGGGTGTACAGAGATCCCATGCAAAGACTTAATGGTTTAGGTAAGGATTCCCTAGAACAAACACCGAAATAGAGGTCGATCCTGGACACCCACGAGTTCAGACAGAGGATGGACAATGGGAGGTCGAACATAGACTCAACGGTTTGGACAGAGGGTGTATTGGCTCCTCCAAAAATCAACACAGGCCTTTTTCGGTTTTCCCCGAGTTGCGTGAGGGTATTCTTGCAGAGGTCCTACCATTTAGAAAATGAACGACAGAATGGAGAATGAATGAACAAATGAACCCACAACTCAGTTGACGCTTCAGCTTTTAACCACATGCACTTGGGTTGACACTTGTCACCCATGAAGCTCGTTCCTTCCCATTTGGAAGTCACTCATCCTTCCAAAGAACTTAGGATAAAACATCACATTTCACATGGATTTTCTAATAATATTAAAATATTATTCCCAAGGACTTAAGCCCCTAGGCTCAACACTTAGCCTCTCTTTCCAACCTTCCATCCCCCAATCCCTTACCCACTATGTGGAAGCTTAGTCCCCCATCACTCATTCATCGTGGTTGGTCTGTACGTAGCGGTGTTTATATTTTTATTAATGTTTTGCATGATTACATATACAAATGCAGGCTCCCAACCTTAACACTTAGGCTCTCCGACCTAATAACACATAATCCCACCAACTTATAAAAACTTGGCTCACCAGCCTATAAAACATAATTACAATTCATAATGCAAGCTTTATACTTCATAGACATGATTTACAACAGGGCTCAGCCTTGGGGACATTACATGTTGCATGTGAAATATTTAATCTTGACCATTTCATCACATACATACTTCCTATTGTATGAACATATGGCATACAAGGAAAAACCATTTCTTCCTCATAACCACAACATAAACTTGAAGAAATCTTACAATGGAAAGCTAAAAGGATATTTACCAATTTCACAATGTTCATACTAACCTCAGAAGTATCTTTTCCATAGAATTTTGTTTTGATAACCACAACTTACCATTATTCCCGTCTCTTTATACCTCTAGTCCCAAGAGTTGTTTTGTTTCTCCTCGATCCTTCATCTGAAATGCCCTATCCAAGTGAGCCTTTAACCTATTGATCTCAATCATGTTTTGTCTTGCAACAAGCATATCATCAACAAATAACATCAAAATAACAAATGTACGATAAACACAATGGTTATAGTTATTTCTTGATAAATTTTGGCTCACCATGAAAGAATCTAACATCTTGTACCATTTCCTATGTACCTTTAGGCCATACAATGATTCCTTGAGTTTGCAAACAAATCCCTCTTTGCAATCTTGAACTACTTCTAATTGTTCCATGTACATATCTCTGCTAATGATGATTTGTGGGCACTACAATCCCACAATCTATATCCCTTAACTTCATCACCATAACCAACAAAGATATAATACAAGCATAAATTATGAAACAAAGATTCTAAGTCTAGAAGTAACTTACATCTTACCAATACCTACAACCCTTTCTTGCTCATATGACCTTGTTACTAATGCCATAAACAATATATACATCACTTAACTCAGATGCCACTTCATTACTTCCTTCTGGCCTATAAAGATTATCAATCTTTGTTTCCTTCATCACCACTAAACTTCCTTTCGACACTTTTAGTGTTCCACCTTGACTTCCATACTTATATCCACTAGAATCCAAAACTCCTAAGGAAATCATATTTTTCTTAAGTTGGGGTACATGTATTACATCCGTTAACATTCTAACAATACAATCGAACATCTTGATTCTAATGCTACCAACTCCAACAATTTTACAAGAAATACCATTTCCCATCAAAACAGCACCTTCATCAACATATTGGTAAGAAGTGAACCAATATCTATCTGATCACACGTGGTGGGAAGCACTAGAATCTAACATCCATTCTTCGTGATATTATAATATACTAGAAATAGATAAAACTTCATCAATCATACCTAAATCTGTCTTAGCCAAATTTGTTTCCTTTTTGGCATTCTCCTCGGATTCTTTTTGTTTCCAACAAAAAAAAATTAGATGCCATGTTTTGTTGCAGTAGTAACATTTTTCTCTACCCTTTCTTCCTATTGCCTTAGCTCTAGATGTACCTCGTGAATCCTCCCCTCTTTATTTAGATCGACCTCTAGTCACCATTACTTCTAATGTTGAGGTTTCTTGATTGCATCTTCTCTTCATCTCCTCGGTCAACAAATCTCCCACAACAATATCATAATCAATAGTGTCTGTTGTGCTAAAACACATAGATGTGACTAAATTATCCCAATATTCACATAATGAACCCAATAGTGTGATTTATTTGTACTCGTGTTCGTATTTTACTTCCATACAATATAATTGAAAAATCAGAGTATTGAAAACATTTAAATGATCGACAATTTTTGCACCTTCTTTCATCCGTAAGCTATGCAACTGCCTCTTCATGAAGATTTTATTCATCAAGGACTTTGTCATGTAAATTATTTCTAGTATGTTCTATAATCATGTTGTTGTCTAATCTCCAACAATGTTAAACAAAACTTCATCTCACAAACATAAATGAATGGTACTGAGGAATCTTTCATCCAGATCTTCTTAATCCTTGTTTGTCATGCTTGTCGGTTTCTTTGTCTTTTCCTCCAACACATTTTGAAATCCTTGTTTCACAAGAATATCCCACATCTTGAGCTTCCATACCTCAAATTTATTCTTTCCATTGAATTTCTCCACCTCAAACTTTGAACTCTTCACTTTTACCATTAGCACAAACCTCCCAAAAACAACTTATAGAACGAAGTTTTTTCTTTAATATGGAGGAATTATATTATTTCAAGGTTGAAAAAAAAGGATTAAGACAAAAAATATTTAAAATATGTATTCCTTAAACATTTTAAAACATTCACATTTTAAAAAAATAACCGTCCACCTCATTTATTTATAAAAGGTGATCCTTTATAACTCCACCCATTAATTTAAAGTGATCCTTTATGAGATATATCTTGTTCTTAATGTAAACTTGATCCTTCATACCTCATGTTCTGATTCTTCATAAAATATATGTTGTGATTAAAAATTCCTCCATGCATCTACCTCATCTTGCATGATGTAACCAAAAGTCCGCTTTAATACCTCTTTTTCACGGGTATCTCTCCTTTCGCAACTGATTAACGATGAAGACTAGTTATTTTTCCCTCCAAACCCATTTACCCACAATAGGTTAGAAACAATCTCTCCTATGCAACAAATCCATCCTCTTCCATTATGTGGTACACAGATCGAACTCTTCCGACATGCGAATTGCCTAATGCCTATCTTAAACTCGCACAGATCCGCTTGGTTTGACTAACCTACTATGATACCACTTCTTAGGTAGAGAAATCATAAACAAAACAATATTTTAATGTCATAAATAAAGAAAGAAACAATCACACAATGAAGTAAATATTTATGTGGTAAAACATTTCAAAATGGAAACATCCATGGGGTAATGATAATCGATATGCTTATTAATCAAGGGATAATTGCAACAACCAATCATCTACTTAGAACCTTCCTTAACACTCATCCCACTCTCTACTTTTCCTCTATGGACATGCATAGATATACAACATATATCAAATGGTTACACAATATGATCACAAATTGATCAAACAGTTACGCATGTCCATATTCTATTTTTAGCCAATTTGGTTTAGCTAATTACAGAGTAGTAAGAGATAAGAAATCATCCCATATCCCAACAATCGTGGGAAATTAGTTGGAACATTTCAACACTTTATAACTCTCAAAATCAACAAGAACCTTTCCTTTATACGAAAAAAGGAGACTCGCATTAGTTGTCAAGAGATATCATGGATCTACAAAGTGTATGATTCAATATCTATCTTGATAATTGCACTTGCATAGTTTTTAGAGCCACTTTTAGGAACATTTTAATAAATAGAGTTATTTAAAGGTAAAATAGGTTAGAAAAATGTTTTTTTAATGGCATAAATAATAATGATTTCTATCCTCCACTCAAATAATTAGGAAGAAGAATTTTAAATGTAACAGGATGCCCCCTAATGTGTGAGGTATAAAGAGAAACTAACGGACAAAATACCCGATATAATACATAACAACAAAGTAGACTAAGGAGGAATCTTGTAGACCCAAGGATAAAGAGAGTACCTACAAAAAAATACCAAAGTATCATATATCTATCTTCCCCAAGGCATGCATACCCATGCTTAGGTGAAAAATAATCATGGTCACCAATCAAGTACAACATGGATCCATGAAAATATAGAATGAAAAATCATGGCCACAGAATAATACATTGTAGATCCATGTCAAGTAGGAATCTTAGCTGAGATCAAACACAAGCGAGATCTATGCATCAAAATGTATAACAGAGAATCTGGATCGTAGTCATGATCAAGGATAGTCCCTCATAACCAATGCATAAAATGGGTCTAGTACTATAGAATAAGCACAAGTGAGGGAAACATAGATAAATTCCAACTCACCCTGAGGTCTTTGTCCAAGAAACCATATGTACAATTCTACAACATGTGAATAAATGTATTAGAACCAAACATGGGAGAAACCATTTGATCATTGGTCATTAAGGTACATTATTTCCATATGTATGGTTCCCCACCAATAATGAAAATAGGTACCAAGGTAAGAAATCACATCTTGTCCAAGATCAATAGATTTTCTAAGGTCAAACATTTGTAGAATCAAAAAATTAGGAATCATTAATGCATACCCATTGCAAATTGCGAGGTAACCTACTGTTGGTGAATACAAGCCCCAAGGAAATATGAAAGTATCTAATTTAATCCCCTAGATAATGATTTTATGTTGATAGGAGAAGACATTCTAATGAAAAGGCAATAAGGAAACCTTCCACATCAGCATGAGGATAAAAACATATGAAATGACGATGATCTTACCATAAATTGAATTAAGGAATGGATGACATGGAAAATCAAGACATATAAGAATGGACGAATTAAGATAAAAGTGTTAGAAATTTGGTTTTCATTGATGTCAACCTTGATAAATAGGTGAAGTATCATTGATTTATTGGTTTGAGAAGGATTGTCAATATTGGACATATTTTTATGAAGGTGACTTGAATGTCAAGCATTGTCAATATTGGACATAATGCTATGAAGGTTGGACATAATGTTATGAAGGTGACTTGAATGTCAAGCATTGTAAATATTGAACATAATGTTAAGAAGGTGACTTGAATATCAGTAGAAAGATAATATTGACTAATAGATTGCATGATCTTGATACACTCATCCTATATTGTATAAAGTTGAGATTGTTTCATTAACATCCATGCACAAAACAAGACACTATGAAGAAACTCTCTAGAAAAAAAGGGTAAATGGATAATCCAATATGGATTCATACAAATCACAAATAAATAAGTTAATAAGACATGGTTCATTAAAAGTGATTCATAAAATCTGAATTGAAAAAGAGTCTAGAGATGAGACAAAATACCAATTGTGGATGTTTGGTGAGGAAGCAATGACACCGTGGAGTCACAAGTCGAGTTGATTCAAACAACAATAAGGTTGACTATCTAGAATTCGATCGACTACAAGACGAGTCAAATACAATTCGACCAACTACAGTCCTGTAGATTGAGAGAAGTTGGAGAAGAAAATTTGATTGATTTCAAGACAAGTTGAAGACAATTCAACCAACTGAAGGTCTAAGTTGAAGGAAAAATGAGTTGGGAAATACAAGTCGGCCAAAGCAAGTCAAGATGACCAAAGCCATATTTCTCAAGTCAGTTTTCTTCCAAGTCGAGTCAGTCCAAGAAAGAAGTAACCTAAAGGTCGAAGTCAAAGAAAACTTAAATACAAGTCAGGTCGAGGCTAAAGTAATATGGTTCGACTAGAATTGAAATACTCAAGTCAAAATTTCTCCTAGTTCAGACGAACAAAAAGATGTTTGTCAGTCAAATGAGGAAGAATATACGAAAAAGGGTGAGAACAAGTCAAATATTTAGTGACTAGCAGCTGAGAGGGAACTGATTTTAATACAACCATTAAGTAAATGCTTACAAGTAGAGTTTAGATAATCACCAACAAAGGATATATGTGGAGATCGATTTAGAGATTCACGAGAAGGTAATGTGTACTGAAGTCGATCTCGCATATGATAAAGAAAGGAAAATCTAGGAAAGTTAGCTTCAAAGAACTGTATGTACTAGCCTCCCCGTGCACTTTCTGGAGAAATTTATCATTTTTCAGCAAAATGGGCATGCTTTGCAAAAAGACCATGTCATATAATTTTAAAATTCATTTCCATCAGTCCAAAATTGTCATATGAAAATCGTTGTCTAAATTGATGTACAAAAATCAATTAATAAAAGTTATTATTTGTGTTAATTAAATGAAGGGGTGCAATGAGTCATTCCAAAAGGACACAATTTTTCAAAGTGGCACCCTTTGGAGGACTATATAAGTAAAGGAATATGAAGGGAAGAAGGTGTCTTGGTGGATATATATATATATATATAATGGATTGAATGAAAGTTCATTCTATTAGGTTGGTGCATGTTTACAAGATGGGTCTTGTATCAGAGAGTTAGATCTCTCATATTCAGTTGAAGTTGAATATATTAAAGGCTTGATTTTATTTGCATTCATTCAAGTTAAATAAATAAAAGAATAATATTTTATCTACTTCATACAATTTGTGTTATACATGTTTATGAATAATTAATTGAACTGCATATAACTTATTCAGTTAATTTAGTTAATCTATGAAAGTGTGAAAAATATCCAAAATTTCCATACACTGATTCACCCCCCGCCCCCATGTCTTAGTGTCAGTGTGTGTTTCAAGAATTGGTACCATAGCGAGGTCTCTTCAAGGAAAAGTAGTCTAATCATTGGAAAGAAGATCCTACTAAACACACAAATGGATGAACAAATGACTCTCTCCACAAATGAAGCTCCTTTATTTGATAGAACAAACTACTCTTCATGGAGGGAAATAATGAAAATATATCTAAAGTCAAGAGGATCTGGATTTTGGGACTTAGTAGTAAGTAAGCCTTGGTACTTAACTACATCAACGAAAAAAATCCAAAACTGCAAAATAAACAAAGAGAACCAATTCAATGGCATTAAGAGCAATCTGTAATGGACTGTGAGACTGAATCAAAGAAACCATGGGACACCTCACCTTTTCTAAATTATTATGGATCTAGCTAGAGATTTCTTATCAGAGTAAAGTACAAAACATAGAAAGAAAATACAATACCATCAATGAATTGATGCAATCCCCAGTCATCAATAAAGAAGACAACTCAAACAAGGAATTGATGCAATCCCAAGTCATCAAAGAAGAATACAACTCAAACAAGGAATAGATGCAATCCATAATCATCAATGAATAAGACAACTCCATGAAGGAATTGATGCATACCTCAATAATCACTAAACAAAAGTTATTGAATCTTAAGATTTGATGTTATAGCTACATCAGAAGAGATTCCTATGGAACCAGGAAATGGTATATATATTTAACGTCCTGTGGAGGCTCTTGAAAATATCGAATACACAAGTATGTCCACTCTATAAGAGTTGGATAAACTTCAAAATAAATATATGTTTCTACTACAACAGTTAGATCAATCTAACAACCAGGAAAAGAAAGAACAAAATATTCAACTAGAAGACAAAGAAGAATAGATCAATAGATTAAAGACTGAAGTTGTTGATCTAACAAAGGAAATGAACGAGTTGAAGGCATATGACAAACTCAATAACTGGACAAAAGAATTAGAAGAAACAAAATAAATGGTCAAAAGTGTAAAGACTCAAGTTGAATAAGCTAGGAAAGTGAAGAACCCCTAAAGAGTTAGTTGACTAAAAAGGAAGAATCGTGCCACACGCTAGAATTGGAAGTCATCAACCTCAAAAGGATTCAGCTATAAAACAAGGAAGAAATCAAAATATTGAAGATTGAAGTTGTTGATCTAACAAAAGAAATAGAAGAGTTGAAGACATATGAAAAAACCACTAAATGCACAAAATTCTTGGATGAGATAGAAGAAATAGTCATCAGTCTAAATACTCAACTTGAAGAAGATAAGGAAATAGAAGAAGAATTGAATATCCATTTGACTAGAAAGGAAGAAACATGTCACATGTTGGAATTGGAACTTATCAAACTCAAAAAGTAGAATGAATATACAAAAGTAATTGTCAACTTCCAAAATAGTTCAGCCATCCTGATAAGATCTAGAACAGTCAACGACAAACCGATGAAAAAACTAGTCTTGGGTACAATAAGAAAAAAAAGGTGGCAAGTGGAACACCATTCACAAACATGAGAAAGGATTATCCTCCTCAAAAGGAAAAAGTGCAATCACAAACCAAATACAAACCATGAACTTTGTTAAAAGAGGAAGCTATAAAAGTCAAAAACAAGAAACACATCAAAAGGAAGACTTCTCATGTCCCAACAAACTTGAGTATGGAAACACCTTTAATGGTTATTACTTTTGTTGTAAAAACTTTGGTCACAAAGAATTGAAATGCAAGAGTTCCAAAAAGAAAAATTAAGGAAGTTTCAATAACTTAATGAGATGTTGGAGATGCAACTATGTTGGGAACACAACAAATTTTTTTCATACCATGAGATTCTACACTTGTGATACATTTGGGCACAAATCCCAATACTGTAGGAAATCAAGAAGACAACCCATGAAAAATAATCCATACAAATCAGGAAGGAAATATAATGAAATTTGGAAGAAAAGAAGAGAAGATAAATCTTAAAGGAAAAATGTAGAAAAGAAAGGTTCACCAAACAGAGTGTCTTATGGAAATATATGGAGAAGAAAATATGAAGAAAAAATCAAGAAATACAATGAAGATCTTGCACCTAAAACTGAAGAAATAGATCACGAAGATCAGTAAGCTTCACACCCCTGTCTGTTATAACAAAGGAGAAGACAATAAAACCCTATTTGAAAAAAAAAATCCCAAGAGATTGAGATAACAGTTGGCACATTCACAAGGGGAGAAAATTAGTAAACGTTTTATTTCCTTTGTCACTTATGTCAAAAGAGGAGAGATAAATAATAAATAAAAAATTACAAAATAAATGGGACAAAGACAAGGGGATCATCACCTCATGGGGAGATTCACCTCAAGGGGAGTATCATCTCATGGGGAGAAGAGAAATATTCCCTTTTCCATTGTTTTCAAAGGGGGAGAGATAAAGAGTAAAACAAGGTAATCTCAAAGGACACAAAATACAGAATACATTTCACAAGTGATGTAAGATTGTTTTACTAACGTTGTCATCAATAACTAAGGGGAAGATTGTTGGAAGTTTGGTTGTCATTGTTGTCAACCTTGATAAATAGGTGAAGTATCATTGATTGATTGGTTTGAGAAGCATTTTTGACATATTGTTATGAAGGTGACTTGAATGTCAAGCATTGTCAATATTGAACATAATGTTATGAAGGTGAATTGAATGTCAAGCATTGTCAATATTGAACATAATGTTATGAAGGTGAATTTAATATCAGTAGAAAGATAATATTGACTAATTTATTGTATGATATTGATACACTCATCCTATATTGTATAAGGTTGAGAATGTGTCATTAACATCCATGCACAAAACAAGAAACTGTCAAGAAACTGTCCAGAAAAAAAGGGTAAATGGATAATCCAATATGGATCCATACAAATCACAAATAAATAATTTAATAAGACATGGTTAATTAAAAGTGATTCATAAAATATCAATTGAAGAATAGTCCATTGATGAGACAGAATGTCAATTGTGGATGTTTGGTGAGGAATCATTGACACCATTGACTCACAAGTCGAGTCGATTCCAACAAAAATAAGGTTGACTATCTAGAAGTCGATCGATTGCAAGAAGATTCAAAGAGAGGTTGACCAACTACAAGACTGTCGATTGACAGAAGTTGTAGAAGACAATTCGATCAATTTCAAGACAAGTCGAAGACAAGTTGAAGACAAGTCGACCAACTGAAGGTCTAAGTTGAAGTAAAATTGAGTTGGGAAATACAAGTCATCCAAAGCAAGTCGAGACGACCAAAGTTGAATTTCTCAAGTTATTTTTCTTCCAACTCGAGTCAATCCAAGAAATAAGTAACCTAAATTTTTAATTCAAAGAAAACTTAAATACAAGTCGGGTCGAGGTTGAAGAAATATGGGTCAACTAGAATTGAAATACTCAAGTCAAAATTTCTCCTAGTTGAGTCAACCAAAAATATGTTTGTCAGTCGAATGAGGAAGAAAATATGAAAAAAGGTGAGACCAAGTCAAATCTTTAGTGACTAGAAACTGAGAGGGAACTGATTTTAATATACCATCAAGTAAATGTTTACAAGTTGAGTTTAAATAATCACCAACAAAGGATATATGTGGAGGTTGATTTAGACATTCACGAAAAGGTAATATGTACTGAAGTCGATCTCACATCCGAGGACAAAAGGAAAATATGGGGAAGTTTCCTTAATATAACCACCTGTACCGGCCACCTCGTACACATTTTGGGAAAATTTAAATTATGTCGCCTAATTGGGCATGTTCTAGCAAAAAACCCATGTCGTAGAATTTTAAAATTTGTTTCCCACTCCAAAATCATCATAAGAAAATCGTTGTCTAAATTGGTGTACAAAAATCAATCAATAAAAGTTACCATTTCTGTTAATTAAATGAAGGGGTGAAATGTTTCATTTCAAAATGACACATTTTTTCAAAGTGGAACCCTTTGGAGGACTATATAGGTAAAGGGATATGAAGGGAAGAATATGTCTTGGTGGATATATATATATAATGGATTGAATGAAATTTCATTATATTAGGTTGGTGCATGTTTTCAAGATGAGTCTTTTCATGAGGATTGGACTCCTCACATCTCAGTTGGATCTAAGATCAACAATCTAGGTCTTATTTTGATGGTTGGATTCCTCATTTCTCAACTAGATATGTGAACTACAAGTTGGGTATTGTATCTGAGATTTAGATCTCTCATATTCAATTGAAGTTGAATATATTAAAGGACTCATTTTATTTGCATTCATTCAAGTTAAATAAATAAAAGAAAGATATTTTATCTACTTCATACAGTTTGTAAAGTATGAAAAGTAGCCAAAAGTTCCA
>ML778582.1:629711-640192 GCA_009831015.1 Picea engelmannii
TTCAACAATTGGTATCAGATAGGGTTCCTTCACTATGTTTTAACCGCTCAAACAAGTAATTTATGAAATCCCTAGTCATGAAAGAAGAAGACAACTCAAACAAGGAATTGATGCAATCCATAGTCATCAATGAAGAAGAAAACTCCA
Organism: Picea engelmannii; assembly: GCA_009831015.1. Classification (NCBI taxonomy): domain Eukaryota; kingdom Viridiplantae; phylum Streptophyta; class Pinopsida; order Pinales; family Pinaceae; genus Picea; species Picea engelmannii. The sequence continues at coordinate 629,859 of ML778582.1, forward strand.
TGAAGGAATTGATGCATATGTCAATAATCACTGAAGAAAAAATATTGAATATTAAGATTGATGTTATAACTGTATTAGAAGAGATTTCTATGGAACTGGGAAATGGTATATATATTGAATTTCTTGTGGAGGCTCTTGAAAATATCGAATATGCAACTATTTGCACTCTATAATAGTTGGGGAAACTTCAATATAAAGATATGTTTCTACTACAACAGCTAGATCAATCTAACAACCATGAATAGAAAGAACAAAAGAATCTACTAGAAGACAAAGAAGAAAAGATCAATAGAATAAAGACTAAAGTTCTTGATCTAACAAAAGAAATGATCTATTTGAAGGCATACGAAAAACTCAATAAATGCACAGAAGAATTGGAAGAAACAAAATAAATGGTCAACAGTCTAAATAATCAAGTTGAAGAATCTAAGGAAAGTGAAGAAACCATGAAGATCCATTTCAGTAAAAAGGAAGAATCGTGCCACATGCTGGAATTGGAAGTCATCAACCTCAAAAGGATTCAGCTAGAAAACAAGGAAGAAATCAAAATATTGAAGACTAAAGTTGTTGATCTAACAAAAGAAATAGAAGAGTTGAAGACATTTGAAAAAACCAATAGATGCATGTAAGTCTTGGATGAGACAGAAGAAATACTCATCAGTCTAAAGACTCAACTTGAAAAAGCTATGGAAATAGAAGAAGACTTGAAGATCCATTTGAATAGAAAGGAAGAAACATGTCACATGTTGGAATTGAAGTTTATCAACCTGAAAAAGAAGAACGAAAAGAAAAAACTAATTGTCAAATTCCATAATAGCTCAGCCATCCTGGATAAGATCTGGAACAATCAAATACCAACCGATGAAAAAACGGGTCTTCGGTACAATAAGAAAAAAAAGGTGGCAAGTGGAACACCATTCACAAACATGAGAAAGGATTATCCTCCTCAAAAGGAAAAAGTGCAATCACAAACCAAATACAAACCATGAACTTTGATACAGGAGGAAGTTATAAAAGTAAAAAACAAGAAACCTATCAAAAGGAAGACTTCTCGTGTCACGACAAACTCGGGTATGGAAAGAACTTCAATGTTTTTTTCTTTTCTTGTAAAAACTTTTTTCAAAAAGAATTGGAATGAAAGAGTCCCGAAAATAAAAATTCAGGAATGTCCACTAACTTAATGAGATGTTGGAGACTCAATTATGTTGGGCACACAACAAAGTTTTGTCATACCATGAGATTCTACAATTTTGATAACTTTGGGAATGAATCCCAAGACTACAGGAAATAACAAAGACAACCCATGAAAAATAATCCATACAAGTCAAGAAGGAAATATAATGAACTTTGGAAGAAAAGAAGAGAGGATAAATATCAAAGGAAAAATGTAGAAAATAAAATTTCACCAAACAGAGTGCCTTTGGAAAGATATGGAGAAGACAATCTGAAGTAGAAATCAAGAAAGATGATGAATATCTTGCACCTACAAATGAAGATATAGATCACAAAGATCAGTAAGCTTCACACCCTTTTCTGTTATGACAAAGGAGAATACAGGAAAACCCTATTCGAACAAACAAATCCCAAGATATTGAGATAAAAGTTGGCACATTTAGAGGGGGAGAAAATAAGTAAAAGTTTTATTTCCATTGTCATTTATGCCAAAAGAGGAGAGATAAACAATTAAAACAAATTTCATAATAAATGCGACAAAGATAAGGGGATCATCACCTCAGGGGAAGAATCACCTTAGGGGGAGAAGATAAATATTCCATTTTTTATTGTTGTCAAAGGGGGAGAGATAAAGAATAAAACAAACTCATCTCAAAGGACTCAAAATACAATATACATTTCACAAGGGAAGTAATATTGTTTTACTAAGGTTTCCATCAATAAAAAATGGGGAGATTGTTGGAAATTTGGTTCTCATTCATTTCAACCTTGATAAATAGGTGAAGTATCATTGATTGATTGGTTTGAGAAGCATTGCCAATATTGAACATATTTTTATGAACGTGACTTGAATGTCAAGCATTGTCAATATTGGACATAATGTTATGAAGGTGAATTGAATGTCAAGCATTATCAATAAAGGTCATAATGTTATGAAGGTAACTTAAATGTCAAGCATTGTCAATATTGAACATAATGTTATGAAGGTGAATTGAATATCAGTAGAAACCTAATATTGACTGATTTATTGTATGATCTTGATACACTCGTCCTATATTGTATAAGGTTGAGAGTGTGTCATTAACATCCATGCAGAAAACAAGAAATTGTGAAGAAATTGTCTAGACAAAAAGGGTAAATGGATAATCCAATATGGATCCACACAAATCACAAATAAAGAAGTTAATAAGACATGTTTCATTAAAAGTGATTCATAAAATCTCAATCAAAGAAGAGTCTAGAGATGAGAAAAAATTTCAATTGTGGATGTTTGGTGAGGAAGAATTGACACCATCGAGTCACAATTCGAATCGATTCAAACAACAATAAGGTCGACTATCTAGAATTCAATCGAATACAAGATGAGTCAAAGACAAGTCGACCACCTCCAAGCCTGTAGATTGACGGAAGTTGGAGAAGACCAGTCAATCGATTTCAAGACGATTCAAAGACAAGTTGACCAACTAAATGTCTAAGTCGAAGGAAAATTGAGTCAGGAAATGCAAGTCGGCCAAATCAAGTTGAGATGACAAAAGTCAAATTTCTTAAGTTTGTTTTCTTCCAAGTCGAGTCAGTCCAAGAAAGAAGTAACCTAAAGGTCGAAGTGGAAGGAAACTTAGATACAAGTCGAGTCGAGGTTGAAGAAATATGGGTCAACTAGAATTGAAATACTCAAGTCGAAATTTCTCCTAGTCGAGTCGACCAAAATGATGTTTTTCAATCGAATGAGGAAGAAAATACGAAAAAGAGTGAGACCAAGTAAAATATTTAGTGACTAGAAACTGAGAAGGAATTGATTTTAATATAACCATCAAGTAAATGTTATAATTTGAGTTTAAATAATCACCAAAAAAGGATATATGAGGAGGATGATTTAGACATTCACAAAAAGGTAATATGTATTGAAGTCGATCTGGCATCCGAAGAAGAAAGGAAAATAATGGTAAGTTTCCTTCAAAGAGCTTCCCATACCGGACACCTCATATAATTTCTATGGAAATTTATCATATTTCAACTAATTGGGCATGTTCTGCAAAAAACCCATGTCATAGAATTTTAAAATTCATTTCCATCACTCCAGAATCGTCATATGAAAATCATTGTCTAAGTTGGTGTATGAAAATCAATTAATAAAATTTACTATTTGTGTTAATTAAATTAAGGGGTGCAATGTTTCATTCCGAAAGGACACATTGTTTCAAAGTGGAACCCTTTAGAGGACTATATAAGTAAAGGAATATGAATGAAAGAAGATGTCTTGGTGGATATATATATATATATATAATGGATTGAATGAAAGTTCATTCTATCAGGTTGGTGCTTGTTTACAAGCTGAGACTTGTCATGTGGATTGGACTCCTCACCTCTTAGTTGGATCTGAGATCAACAAGTCAGGTCTTGTTATGAGGGTTGGATCCTTCATTTCTCAATTGGATATGAGAACTAAAATCTAGGTCTTGTATCAGAGAGTTAGATCTCTCATATTCAGTTGAAGTTAAATATATTAAAGGATTGATTTTATTTGCATTCATTCAAGTTAAATAAATAAAAGAACGATATTTTATCTACTTCATATAGTTTATGTTATACATGTTTATGAATAATTAATTGAACTTCATATATCTTATTTAGTTAATTTAGTTAATCTATGAAAGTGTGAAAAGTATCCAAAAGTTCCATACACTGATTCACCCCCCCCCTCTTAGTGTCAGTGTGTGTTTCAATAATTGGTATCAAAGCAGGTTTCTTCACTACAGTTTAACCATTCAATTGTTCTGAAGAGAAAAATGGGTATCAGAGTGAGGTCTCTTTAAGGAAAAACAATCCAATCACTGGAAGGAAGATCCTACTAAACACACAAATGGATGAACAAATGGATCTCTCCACAATTGAATCTCCTTTATTTTTTGGAACGGACTACTCAGTGTGTGTCTTTTAGAAGAGTTGAAGACATATGAAAAAACCAATAAATGTTATACATGTTTATGAATAATTGATTGAACGACATATATTCCATACATTGATTCACCCCCCCCCCCCGCCACCTCTCAGTGTGAGTGTGTGTTTAAACAATTGGTATCAAAATGGGTTCCTTCACTACAATTTAACCACTCAAACAAGGAATTAATTAAATCCCCATTCATAAAAGAATAAGACAACTCAAACAAGTAATTGATGCAATACATATTCATCAATGAAGAAGACAAATCCATCAATGAATTGATGCATACCATAATAATCACTAAACAAGAAATATTGAATATTAAGATTGATGTTATAGCTGCATTAGAATAGATTCATATGGAACCAAGAAATGGTATTTATATTCAATTTCCTATGGAGGATCTTGAAAATATCGAATACACAACTATGTGCACTCTAGAATAGTTGGAGAAACTTCAAAAGAAAGATATGTCGATGCTACAATAGTTAGATCAATATAATAACCATGAAGAGAAAGAACAAAAGAGTCTGCTAGAAGACAAATAAGAACATATCAATAGATTAAATAATGAATTTGTTTATCTAACAAAAGAAATGAACGAGTTGAAGGCATATGACAAACTCAATAAATGCATAGAATAATCAGAATTAACAAAAGAAATGGTCAACGGTCTAAAGACTCAAGTTGAAGAAGCTAAGGAAAGTAAAGAAACCATGAAGATCCAGTCAACTAAAAAGGAATAATCGTGCCACATGATGGAATTGGAAGTCATCAACCTCAAAAGGATTCAACGAAAAAACAAAGAAGAAATCAAAATATTGAATACTGAAGTTGTTGATCTAACAAAAGAAATAGAAGACTTGAAGACATATGACAAAACCAATAAATGCACAATAGTATTGGATGATAGAGAAGAAATAGTCATCATTCTAAAGACTCAACTTGAAGAAGCTAAGGAAATATTAGAAGAATTGAATATCCATTGGACTAGAAAGGAAGAAACATGTCGCATGTTGGAATTGGAAGTTATGAACCTCAAAAGTAAGAATGAAAATACAAAAGTAACTGTCAAATTCTAGAATAAATCATCCATCCAGGATAATATATGGAACAATCAAAGACCAACCGACAACAAAACTGGTATTGGGTACAATAAGAAAAAAAAAGGTGGTGAGGGGAACACCATTCACAAACATGATAAAGGATTAACCCGCTCAAAAGGAAAAAGTGCAATCACAAACCATATACAAACTATGAACTTTGTTAGAGGAATATATAAAAGTAAAAAACAAGAAACATATCAAAAAGAAGACTTCTCATGTCACGACAAACTCGCATATGGAAAAACCTTCAATGGTTATTGTTTTTCTTGTAAAAAATTTGGTCAAAAATAATTGGAATGCATGATTCCCAAAAAGAAAAATTTGGGAAGGTCCAATAACTTAATGAGGTGTTGGAGACGCAATTTTTTTGGGCACACAACAAAGTTTTGTCATAAAATGAGATGCTACAATTGTGATAAGTTTGGGCACAAACTTATCACAATATCCCAAGACTACAGGATATCAAGAAGACAACCCATGAAAAATAATCCATACAAGTCAGGAAGGAAATCTAATGAACTTTGGAAGAAAATAAGAGAGGATAAATCTCAAAGGACAAATGTAGTAAAGAAAATTTCACCAAACAGAGTGTCGTATGGAAATATATGGAGAATAAAATATGAAGTATAAATCAAGAAAGATGATGAAGATATTGAGCCTAAAAATGAATAAATATATCACAAAGATCAGTAAGCTTCACACCCTTTTCCGTTATGACAAAGGAGAACAAAATAAAACCCTATTTGAACAAAAATATACCAAGAGATTGAGATAACAGCTGGCACATTCACAGGGGGAGAAACATAGTAAAAGTTTTTTTTCCTTTGTCATTTATATCAAAAGAGGAGAGATAAAAAAACAAAAACGAATTCCAAAATAAATGGGACAAAGACAAGGGGATCATCACCTCAAAGGGAGAATCACCTCAAGGGGAGCATCATCTCAAGGGGGGAAGATAAATAGTGTGTTTGTCATTGTTGTCAAAGGGGGGGAGATAAAGAGTAAAACAAAGTCATCTCAAATGACTCAAAATACATAATACATTTCACAAGGGAAGTAATAATGTTTTACTAAGGTTGCCATCAATAACAAAGGGGGAGATTGTTGGAAATTTGGTTGTCATTGATGTCAACCTTGATAAATAGGTGAATTATCATTGATTTAATGGTTTGAGAAGAACTGTCAATATTGGACATATTGTTATGAAGGTGACTTGAATGTCAAGAATTGTCAATATTGGACATAATGTTATGAAGTTTGGACATAATGCTATGAAGGTGAATTGAATGTCAAGTATTGTCAATATTAGACATAATGTTATGAAGGTGACTTGAATGTCAAGCATTGTCGATATTGAACATAATATTATGAAGGTGACTTGAATATCAGTAGAAAGATAATATTGACTAATTTATTGTATCATATTGATAGACTCATCCTATATTGTATAAGGTTGAGAATGTGTCATTAACATCCATGCACAAAAAAAGAAACTGTGAAGAAATTGTCCAAACAAAAAGGGTAAATGGATAATCCAATATGGATCCATACAAATAACAAATAAAGAAGTTAATAATACATCATTCAATAAAAGTGATTCATAAAATCTCAATTGAACAAGAGTTTAGAGATGAGACAAAATTTCAATTGTGGATTTTTGGTGAGGACGAATTGACACCATCGAGTCACAAGTCAAATCGATTCAAACAACAATAAGGTCGACTATCTAGAAGTCGATCAACTACAAGATGATTCAAAGACAAGTCGACCAACTGCAAGCGTGCATATTGACAGAAGTTGGTGAAGACAAGTTGATCGATTTCAAGACGAGTCAAAGATAATTCGACCAACTAAATGTCTAAGTTGAAGAAAAATTGAGTCGGGAAATAAAAGTCGGCCAAATCAAGTCGAGACAACCAAAGTCAAATTTCTCAAGTTGGTTTTCTTCCAAGTCTAATCAGTCCAAGAAATAAGTAACCTAAAGGTAGAAGTCGAAGGAAACTTAAATACAAGTCGGGTCAAGGTTGAAGCAATATCAGTCGACTAGAATTGATATACTCAAGTCTAAATTTCTCCTAGTTGAGTCAGCTAAAAAGATGTTTGTCGGTCGAATGAGGAAGAAAATACCAAAAGGGATGATACCAAGTCAAATATTTAGTGACTAGAAACTAAGAGGGAACTGATTTTAATATAACCATCAAGTAAATGTTTACAGGTTGAGTTTAAATAATCACCAACAAAGTATATATGTGGAGGTTGATTTAGACATTCACGAAAAGGTAGTATGTACTGAAGTTGATCTGGCATTCGAAGACGAAAGGAAAATATGGGTAAGTTTCCTTCAAAGAGCCGCCTATATCAGCCACCTTATACACTTTCTAGGGAAATTTATCGTGTTTAAGCTAATTGGGCATGTTCTGCAAAACCCCCATGTAATATAATTTTAAAATTCATTTCCATCACTCGAGAATCATCATACAAAAATTGTTGTCTAAATTGGTGTACAAAAATAAATTAATAAAAGTTACCATTTGTGTTAATTAAATGAAGGGGTGCAATGTTTCATTCCAAAAGGACACATTGTTTCAAAGTGGCACCCTTTGGAGGACTATAGAAGTAAAGGAATATGAATGGAAGAATATGTCTTGGGGGATATATATATATATATATAATGGATTGAATGAAAGTTCATCTATCAGGTTGGTGTCTGTTTACAGGTTGAGTCTTGTCATGAGGATAGGACTCCTCACATATCATTTGGGTTTGAGATCAACAAGCCATATATTTTTATGAGGGTTGGATTCCTCATTTCGCAATTGGATATGAGAACTACAAGATGGGTCTCGTATCATAGAGTTATATCTCTCATAATCAGTTGAAGTTGAGTATATTAAAGGATTGATTTTATTTGCATTCATTCAAGTTAAATAAATAAAAGAATGATATTTTATCTACTTCATATAGTTTGTTTTATACATGTTTATGAATAATTAATTGAACTTCATATATCTTATTCAGTTAATTTAGTTAATCTATGAAAGTGTGAAAAGTAGCCAAACATTCCATGCATTGATTCATCGCCCCCTTCTCAGTGTCAGTGTGTGTTTCAACAATTGGTATCAAAGTGGGTTCCTTCACTGCAGTTTAACCACGCAATTTTTCTGAAGAGAACAATTGGTATCAAAGTGAGGTCTCTTCAAGGAAAAATAGTCTAATCACAGGAAGGAATATCTCTCTAAACACACAAATGGATGAACAAATAGATATCTCCACAAATGAAGCTCCTTTATTTGATGGAACATACTACTCTTCATGGAGGAAAAGAATGAAAATATATATAAATTCAAGAGGATCTGGAGTTGCAAAACACAACTTATAGCAACATAAGCAATAATTTATTTCAATACAACCTTAAGAAGTGAAAATAACTCAAATCTTTGCACACCAATTGCGCACACTATCCTATTATTCCCATAACACAACCTCACACACAACCATCTAAGTGTCATGTACCAACTCAAATTTCACTATGCATAGAATCTAATAATCACACACACTTGTTCCAGCCTTAAGATACACACATGCTACAAACCTACGCACCTAACTACTCAATCCTCTTCTTGATGGCTCATAACAAAAAAAAAGGTTAAACTTAACAGACAAAGTTACCATCAACTAAAATACTCAAGAACATCCATAATTAGGGATATAACACTGGATTATATGCCCAAGCGACATTAAACCAAATAAAATCAAATACTTATATGAAACACATACAAGAATTTAATCCATGTCAAACATAGACCAAAAATGCATAGTACAGAAGACAAGCACATAAAGAAGACTTATATTTTATAAAAGTCACCAACTTCGACCTTGACTCAGATGTTCCTCCTAGCCATAGATGATGTTTCTCATAATATTTAAGCAAAAGGTCACCCCCAAGTTGGGTCTCAACTCCACCAGGGAAAACAGGTTCCTAGCGACAAGTTATGGTCTGAAACTCAACATAATTGCTCAATCCTAGTGCCCATTGTTGCAACTAGTCTACAATCGCTCATTCCCCAAACACCTATCACACCCAAGGAAGTGTTCCCCTTCTCTACTCACCAATCCCTCGGTTTCCCCACTTCCTTTCCCAGGGTTACCAACAACATGACAATCATGAAGTCTCTGATCCCTGTCACTAGTGCTCAGAGCATCAGGGAACAATTCTAATCAATTCTCTCACCTAGAGAATATTCTCATGGGTCTGGAAACCACTCCACAACATCTAGTCTATCACCCAGAGAGACTACTCATGGTCTTCCAACCCAACTCTTAGACAATGAAACTCTGGATATAGCCCCCACAACTCCCCATAAGATTCTATGGAAGATAAGGTAATAATCATATTTTCTATATATTCTGACCCCTTTCTTCTCACCAGATCTTACAACATGAATAATAATCGTAATTCCCCCAAAAATACACTAAGTCCAACAATATATATTGGATGCCTTCCACTTGACATTTGTCACCTTCAAAAGTAGCTTTAAGCCACTTAGTGACCCATTCCCTATCCTTGGGAACTTAGGATAAACTAATAATATATTTGACATTACACTTTTCCCGGAAAAATTATAAAATATTCCCTAAGACTTACGACTCACCCCGTTTTCCCTTTTTCCCAGTGGAGTAGGAGCCCCATCTCTTTTCGTCTGAGTTAGACTGTGCGTAGTGATGCAATATTATATTAATATTCATCTTTATATTTACATGTATAGGTGCATTGTCCTATTTGTGTCCAGGCTCACCAACCTCATAATCATATAGGCTCTTCGGCCTCATAACATTGATTCCCACGCACTAAGCTAAGTGTGCACAACATAGTGAAATGTGTGCACTTACTGAGGTGCATGCAACCCATAGGCTGTGTGCACCTTGTCTTTGTTAACACTTTTCGGCACACTACCTTGATGTGCGCAAATTTTAACCCCTAATATTGGCTCATTACCCCTTAATTGGGGCATATTATATTAGTAATGTTATTTTATTTATGTCAGCTTTAGGCCATTAGTTGTAATTATACCTCCTAGTCTCCTATATATACCAAGGAGACATTTTCATTTTGA
>ML778583.1:0-25007 GCA_009831015.1 Picea engelmannii
TTTTTTTATTTTATGATTAGTGTTTCTTTATACTTCAGATAACACTCACATTTTTATTTTATTTTATGATTAGTGTTTATTTATACTTCAGATAACACTAACACTTATGGATATGTTTAGTATTCATTTTTCAAATTAATATTCCAAGTTATTAGCCATCCATAATAATAGTTTCAAATGCAATAATAGCTACAACCCAACCAAACCCACTTTAATGGCCATTGGAAGCTTAAACCCTATTTCTCATATATCTCTTAACATTAAATTATTGAACACTACAACTTTGCTTGTTCATGTGACCATCTGAACTTCATCTAACCTAGCATAATGATAATTATCTATTGGACATGATACAACATGTTTTAGACAATAAACCCATTGTGATTGGTGGCACACCCATTTACGAGGAGCTATGACATATTCTACCATCCATTGGTCTTAATGGTATCTAGGACAATGTAATGGGTTCTAACCTTGTACATGATTCTTCTACTATCTCCGCTAAGTATATGCCTACTCTTGGGCTTGGCCAACAAATTTCTAATGTTTTTACCACTGTGACATTAACATACCTACTCCTCCACATGTATCATTATTATCTATCTAGAACTACCATCATGCACTCATTGATCATTTAGGACACCCCACACCTCCTCATTTCAAATCATAAAAATAAGCGATGCCCACTTAGGTTAACAACATTAGGCTCTAATCCTTCAAAGCATCTTACTCAATTGGCCATTATATCCTACCCTCTTCTAGATACTATTTTTTCCTTGGACACTCTAGACACAATCAACTTTCATATTTTTCATGCCATGGATAGAATTGGCATCTTGGAGCCTATTTATTTTGAAGATAGTTTGGAATCCCTCACTGATATTGAGGCAATCCTTGTGGCTTAGTGCTTAGCGCTTGTGAATTTCTTTCTAGACCATCTTTGGGCATGACAATTTATGGTGTCACTACCTTGTAGCCTACACTAGTTGCACTTTATTGAGTAAGAGACTACTTATATGCACTCTTTGCTTTAATTCTCTTAATATCACATTAGTTAACTCTCGTTTCAACAAAAAATGACTCCACTTCTTTCTCTAAATCCCATACATAAGTTATTGCACTTTATTCAAATAACACAAAGTTACATGAATGATTTCCTTAGGATACTCAAACCACCCCTAGTTTCACTAGTGTGGGTGCATATATCATAGTACATTGAGGAGATCTTTACTAAAAAAACCTTGAGCTCACCAATCACCTTCAATATTCCATCATATAATGACACAAGGACTACATCAACCTATTGACAAACAAACCTCTAGCTAACTGCTAACCAATTCAACTCGGTTATGGATTCCATACACAAGGAATCTTATAGACTGTTTGACAAGTGTGCCTACCTTATAGCATAGAGAGGTAACTACAACATGTCCCCAATAACATGAATAATCACATCACCTCTCTGGATCATTGAATTCAAACCTTGGAGATTAACACTTTCATCCTCACCAAGCTCACAACATCTAGAAGCACATCATAATACAAACCAACTCTTGGTTGCATTGTTGATAACATGGAACACTAGAGCTAGCTAGAAGGTGGAATTACACAAGTACGCCTAGTACGATATCGGCTTTCCAATCTTTTTTACCTCACATAATCAATGAACACTTAGCATAAGAGTGATGCCCATGTAGTCACCAAAGCTTCTTATCACCCTAAAGTGACTTCCAATTAGTTGTCCCAATAGTCCACAGTCTTCTATCATCTACAAGATGAACTACCAATATTTTAGGAACTAATTTAGAAAGAGTTTGTTTAGGATTAATAAGAAACCAAATCCTATAGAAGTTTGTCGTCTCACCTCTACTCCCTCTTGGGTTGCCAATTCCAGTTTTTCCACCATCATGTTCCCCAATAAAGCATTGGTGAGCTCTGCACCACTCCACCTCTTCCCAACACCACTATTTACAAGGATTTAGTGGTTTCTCAAATCTCCTATTGTCTACATAACAAAATGCCTCACACAATATACCTTCCAACACATAGCCTATTATGATATTGATGACCCTCAATTCCTTGAATAGACAATAGTAAGAGCAAGATAGTGTTGAGTGAGATTCAAGCACAAAATAACATTTGAGGGATGGGTAATGTTAAGCATGGTTGAGATCAGGCTATTGAGAAGAAAATACTAAGTTAATATTAATCCCCCTTAAACGCAACCAACATGTAGAATTAATAAGTGCAGACCATGCTAGATCAAATGCATATCCTTCTCACCAATGAGATCACAATATGAAAGGTATTAATGAATAGATATAATCGATGCACCTAAACATCCAACTCAATAACGTTGATTTTGGATTCCTCAACCTTATGTCACTCGACATAAATATTGAAATTAGAAAGTTCATGTTTTATCAAACAACTACCATAGATTTGTGTTCATTAATACTCCAACCTCATTTATATTACCTCACAACTAAACTTACTTAATTTTTAAAATAATACTCTTTGAAGATAATACTCTTTGGATATTGGCAAAACAATTACTCCAAATATCTTTACCACCCATTGACTTTAATATAACTATATTAAAGTATTTATTTTGCTTCTATGATACATAATTTATATAAAAAGATATATGTTATATATTTTTACACCAACATTTATATAAATACTAAATCAATCTTTTCCAAATTGTGTTCTCACTTATTCCATTGCATCGTTTAGTTAAAGCAACATCCGGCAAATTAGTGAGATAGTCATATTAATATTCCACCAACAATTAATGGTATTTAATTGATTTAATAACTATTATGCTTTCTAAGCATATGTCCAAGTTATTATTTGGATGGAAATAATTCCTACCTACGTTATTCCAACCTGTATCTAAAGTAAAGTTGAATTCATCTTGAAAAAGAAAAGCTATAGAGAATTATGAAAAATTATATTGTCTTATCTACATGTGTGGGGTAATGATCAACCATTCGAAAGCACGCCCAGAAAGAAAAGTACTTGCTGCCATTGTGGAAATTATGACATATACCAACAAGTCGAGTGAAGTTGTATGTCCACTCGTGCAAAACTTTTGACTATCCCTTGAATATTTCTTCTTCTTCGCTGTCATTATTTGTTTTAGATTTGCCTAGGAGAAATGGAACACAAAATCACTCAATATAGCTATTTTCCACTTTATGGTTTGATTTTAGTGGTCCTTTCTTACTTAACACATGACTTCCATCTTATGGTTTTAGTCATACGTAATATATGATGTTGAGTTTTCAAATCAATATCCTAGGTTATTGGACAGCCAAAATATCCTTAGCCCAACCAATAACCATGGTCATTTCAAACTTAGTTTAACAACTTAGTTTAACAATGGTCATTTCAAACTAGTCCTAAACCTAAAACCCTACTTTTTATGTGGCTCATAACAATATATTGGCTAACACCATGACCTTATTTGCTCACATGATCATCTCAAACATTGATAGCTAGTCATTGGATATATAACATGTTTTGGATGATGAACTTATCAATATTGGAGGCTCAACCATGGAAGAGAGGGCTCCATATTCCAACATCTTTTAGGTTTTAATGATGTATGGCACAATGTATTAGCTATTAATCTTTTATAAAGTTCTTTTTTTTGGTCTAACCCGTCTATGACTATTATGCTTAGCTATTTTTTTTTGTCAAAAAAGTTTCACCATGGATTCATTAGCATGATTTCCCATACATACCTAAAACCATTATCTATCTAGATGCAATGGCATGCACTCATTAACCACATAGGCAACCTCACACTTGCTTACTTCTATCCATACAACATCATGTTTTAATCCTTTAGTGCATCTTACACTAATTGACTAATCGAACCCACTCTTTCTTCTGACTATATTTCCCTTAGATGCTCCAAACACATTTATCCTATCTCTACGTTGTTTCATGGATGACATTGACCCCTTAGATTTTATTTATTTTGAAAAGATTTTGGAATCCCTCAGTGTGATTGTGGCAATCCTTGTGCCTTGTCACCTATGATTATTTCCATACAATCTTTGGACATACCAATTTGTGGTGTCTCTATTTCATACCACAACACTAATACTTGTGCTCTATTAAGAAGGAGACCACATGACTACACCCTTTTCTCTACTTAATTGAGCAATTTGAATTAGTGAACTATGGTTTCAACAAGAAATGCCCTCCACTACAAGCTCTAAATCCTTGGCATAAGCTATTACACTTTATTCAAATAACACAATGTTATAAGCATGATTGGCTTAGGTTACCCACACTTACCATCCCATTCAACAAGCGAAAAAATATGTTTTAATGTAATTACATTGAATTTAATGGGGTTTAAGCACATGTTGAAAATTACATCCCTATTGTTTGAGTAATATCCTATCAAAATGTTTGTAGGGTTGATGGCACTAACATAGATGAAGTTGGATTGTCAACAAGTATGGATTTGTGGCAGTGAGATAACAATGCACAAACTACCCAATGCTAGTTATATGTGGTTGAAGGACTCAAAATCGACAAAGTTGAGATCATAATTAAGGAGCTCTAACTGAATCTATGTGTTAATTCCTTTCCTATTGTGTTTGCACCGATGACAGGGCACCATGAACGATTTAGCATGCTCTACATTGACCAATCATTTGCAATGGTTGTACTCAAAGGGGAGCATTGTTGACTTATCACTAACTTAGTGTCCACTCAAACATGCTCAACACTATCCATCCCTTAAATGTTGTTTTATCCTTGAAGCTTCACTCAACATTATTGGGCTTTGGTGTTAGTGGTTTAAGGAAGTGAGGAGTATAGAGATCACAATAGGATAGACACTGGAACCCATATTATGTGAGGATTGTTATTGTATATAGAAGTGGAGACTTGAAAAACCATTAAATCTTTGTAAATGGTGGTGTTGAACAAAGGTGGATTAGTGTTGTATTCATTGATGCTCTACTAGGGAACTCAATGGTAGCAAATCTTGGTGTTGCAACTCAAAAGGGAGAAAAGATACAATGTTAGAATCCTATAGGAGTTGGGTTAGTTCCTACTCTTGAACAACCTCTTGCTATATTAGTTCATAAAATATTGGTCTAGTTCATCTTATTTGTAATTGTAAACCGTGCACTACAAGGACAACAAGTTGGTAGTCACTTTGGGGTGTCAAATGATGTTGATGACCTATTGACATCACTCTTATGCTTGGTGATGGAGAGTTGTATATTGATTAGATGAGGTATGCAAGTTTGAAAAGTCGATAGCCTGCTAGGCACACTTGTGGTATCCATCTTCTAGCTAGCTCTAGTGTTCCATGCTTGCCAACATTGCAACCAAGAGTGGGTTTCATTTATAATGTCGTTGGATGTTGTGAGCTCAATGAGGACAACAATCTTCATCTTCAAGGTTTGAGGTTGATAATATGATGTGGTGAGAAAACTATTCATCTTGGATCCTTAGTGGCAAGGAAACCATTCATTTAGTTGGAAATTTGTTGTAGATGAGTCGTGTATGGTAGAAAGCAAGGACACATGTTTACTAGTGTATAGGGCTCCTTGGCCAAGACATCTATGACCAAGTTGAATTTTCCAGTGGCTAGTTAGAGAATATTTGGCAACAAGTGGCCTTGGCGTAGCCATGGACATAACTTAGGTCAATGTGGACCTTATTTCATTTTGTGATGGTAGATTAAAGGAGATTGGTGAGATCAATGTTTTTAGCGAGCATATTATCAATGCATCATGCTAGATGTGCTTCACTCGGTGAATAGGATGGTAAGTGTGGGTAGCCTAAGCCAATAATGCCTATAACACTTTATTATTTGGATGACTGCACTGACTTAAGCTAAGGATTTAGAGCTTGTAGTGGAGGCGTAGTCATGTAGTTTTCTTCTTAATAGAGCACAAGTATTGGTGTTGTGGTATGAGATAGAGACACCACAAATTGGCGTGCCCAAAAACGGTATGGAAATAAATTCACAGGTGCCAAGGCACAAGGATTACCTCAACCACAGAGGGATTCCAAAATCCCTTCAAAATAAATATATTGTAAGGGGTCAATGTCATCCATGACACAACATAGAGATAGGATAAATATATTTGAAGCATCCAAGAGAAAACTAGTGAGAAGAGAGAGTGGATTTGATTGGTCAATTGGTGTAAGATGCACTAAGGAATTAAACCCTGATGTTGTATGACTATGTGGACACTTCTCAATTATGTGCTTAGAAGTAAGCAAGTGTAAGGTGGTGTAAGTGGTTAATGTGTGCATAACATTGCTTCTAAGTAATTAATGATGTTAAGTATGTATGAGAAATCATTCTAATAGGTCCATGGTAAAACTTTTAACAAACTTTTGACAAAAATAAAAATAAAAGTAGCCATGGACTAGTTAAACCAGGAAAAAAAACCTTAATAAAAAGTTAAGACCTAATACATTGTACCCTAATCTTTTCTCACAAATTAACAATGATAAATAAAGTATTCATATTCATTAGGTAAATTAACTTATATTAAAATATAGCTCAAATGATTATTTTGTTATTATATTGTAATTTATTATAATATATTTAGTTTAAACAGCATTGACCATATAAGTGGGGAAAGGCCACCCATACTATGTAAAGTTTAATGGACTTTGTAATCATTGTGTTTCCTATTAAAAATATGCTTTAAGTTATTATTATTTTCATGGAAATGGTGCTTACCTATCTGACTCCAATCTATTCAAATGTTTGAGTTCATTTCATATACAATCTCTGTAAGAGAGTAATTTCATTGTCTCATCTTTCTTATCTACATGTTTGTGGGTAATAATCAATACTTTAAAAGCGTGCTGTCAAAAAGTACTGGTTGCCTTTGTGGCAATTATGACCCATTCTAACAAGTCAAGTGAAGTTGTTTGTCCACTCGTGCAGAAATTTTGACTCTCTCTTAAACATTTCTTCTTCACCGTGATCATCATTTGTTTAAGATTTGCCAAGGAGAAGTGAAACACAAAATCAATGAATGTGGCTGCTGCTTTCCACTTTATGATTTGTTTTTAGTGGCCCTGGGATGCTTCACACATGACTGCCACCTCATGTCTATGTAATATATCATGCTCACTTTTTCAAATCAATATGATGGCAGCTAGACATCATTATTGAATAGACTTGTGCACAAATGTCTTGCTCCTGGTCTATCTGGTCTATCCCATTAACATGGACCTAAATCAATATCATAATATGTAGACCTTACAATAATAGAACAACTATGATAGACTTGTAAACAATGATCTTACCATTCAAATTGCTCAATCACATTATCATTATTAATATTATTACAGTTTTCTTTGCCCAATTGGTTGGCTTCCTTGATTCCTTCTCATCCTTGTTCCCTGTGTTAACATCTTAGAGGTCAAGCTGTTATGTCTTATTCTCCCATTTCCCCTGCTTGAATGCTGTCATCCTTTGTCAGTTTGCCCTTTTGTCTCAATGTCAATGTGATCCTCTCTCATTGATTCGTGAACCCAACTCCCTGTTATCTCCTACACAATTACAATCTTCTTCATTATTGTTCTGTGAATAATAAAATAAAGACATCTTAAATCAGATCTAGAGCTACAAAATCCCCCTTATCTCTAACATATCCTCCAACATCTCCTTCTAAAGGCTCTGCTAATTTCTTCCCTCCTTATCAACCATGCTGTCCTTTTGAAAGCCGTGTGCTTCCCCAGATAAATATAAAAATATACAGACAAAACCACCCAAAAACAGACATGAGAACGTCATTGTCCAACTAATCTCAATCAAGTGATCCGTTTGAACAGGTTTCAAGGCACTCAGTAGCAATGGGAGAAAATTCAAAGGAAAAGACAAATTTTTGGAGGCAAAAACTTCTAAGAAGAGGAATCTGATTGAGTTGTGAAAAAGTTAAATTGCTCATGCCCCCAAAACAGATATTGTCATATCAGGAATAAATATAAACGAAAGCAGACAACAATCAATGTAGGGAAGACTGTGTCAACCAATGTTGGTAAGAGTAACTTGGGTTCACTCAAAATAATTTTCACTGGGGCTTTAGTTTTTAAAATGACTATCATTAAGTTAGAGGAGAGTACAGAGTGACAGAATTCCAATGAAAGTAAATAATGCATGGAGTGACAGAATTCCAATGAAAGTAAATAATGCATGAAATATGTGATGTCTGCCAGGGCTTATGATATCATTATGATATCAGCTTTGGAAATGAAGCAAGCTAAAATATTAAAGAATCATAGAATATATTTATTCACATTAAATAATGTGTTGAATTATGTTTATGCTAATCAACAAAACCATTGAATTTGGCTTAGTAAATCAATAAGTAATAAGCAAGTCAATCTAGATTATGAAATAAAATAGAATACTTTTATTTATGTTTTCCAAAATTATGTAGATTTTAGTTATTTGAAAGCTATTATAAATTTAAAATACTTTTATTCAAGCTTCAAAATATCATATAAATTATGTATTTTATTTAAATCCACTAATACCATGGAGATCTGGGTTAAGTTTATATTGGGTTAAGTTTATATTTACTTATGTTAATGATGGAAACCAATGGGTTTTGAAGAAGTTATATATAACCTAACAGATTCATAAGTACTGCGGCCCGAGCAACAATTGTGTTAGACAAGAATGTCTGCGTGTGGCTTGTTCTGCAGATAATAAATGAGGAGATAGGGCCGAGTATGTCAATGTAATTAGGAAGGGGAACATGCAGAGTCCAGATATGAATCGGGGATACATTTATAATCAAGTAGGTAGGTAGGGCAGCGTGAATGGCATCTTTATGGCGTTCACGGATTTGAAGTAATAAGCATGAGGCTTAAATTTAGTAGGAAAACGATAAAGCTTCTGTGAATGGATCAGAATTTATTGTATTTTGGGCATTGATGTGAAGATGGAAGTGAGTATTAATGTGAATATATATATGTGCGCGGAGGTAGATAGTTTTGGTAGAAGAGCAAGTGAGTCTGAATGTGAATGTGCGAGGAAATGGAAATATTTTAGTGAGCAGCGTTGTTGTTTTGGTGGTGGTGGAGGAATAAATTGAGATATGGTGAGTGGGTGTGAGTTGTGAAAAGCAGTGGCAGACAGGAGTGGCCAAGTGTGTCTAGGAAAGGGGCAATGAGCAGTGGTGGTGGTAGTAGTAGTTGATAATAAAAAGCATAATCTCACTGTCTATGAAGAGGAAGGAGGAGGAGGAGCCCATTAGTCAGGCAGTCAGGTGTGCAGTAGAAAGCAAAGCAGCAGCGCCACATGGAGAGAAATTGACAGTCATATCTATAAATGTATAAAGTATGTTTTATAAATATATTTTGTGGGTTGCTGAGGGGATGGAAGGATGTATGTGTGGTTCATGAATTAAATTGATGAATAGACAAATAAAGAGAGGGTGGGGGGAGCAGCTGGCTCAAGCATAGCTGCAAGAACCAAACAGACTTTCTGCAGCTTTCTTTGGAGGTGAAGAAGACCAGAGGAGGTCCAAGGTGGGAAGGACGTTGGGATTGTTGTTTTGTGGTGTACTCTGCCACTGTTGGATACATGAGATCTTCGTACAATTATATCTGAACACACAGCAGAGGGTATCACACGAGAGCTTCTGCAGAGACCGTATAATATATAAACATCATCAATACCTGCACTGCATATAATCACATGGTATGCAAGACAAAACCCCTAAGGGATCTGAGGAGGAGGAGGTCGAAGAAGTAGAAGGGTTTTTTTTTTAATCAAAGAAATTCTTGGTGCACCTGGAGGGTCTAAATACCTTTGAGTAGTACAGTGATTAGGTATTAAGATCAGTTCTGGTAGTAGCTCAAACAATGAAGTTTCCAGCTCCTGCTAGGAATTTGTTGATAGTGTTGATAGTGTTTCTGGAGAGAATCCTTACCAGGTGCATGGTGAGTGATAGCTCAAATCATGAACCTCCAAGCTCATATACTGCAACAAGGATCTCATCAGCTAGCACTAGTATTATCGGTAATACAAAGCCATCTGATTGCAGCAATTCGTTAGCTTCTTTGGATTTGCATGGCTCGATCTCCTTGCCTGGAACAGCAATTGCAAGCAAGGATTTTGGAGGAATCTATCACCACAAGCCAGTTGCCATTGTGCATCCTGGGTCTGTGGAGGACATTGCAAAGGTGGTCTCAATGGTGGCTGCTTCTCCTAATCTTACACTTGCAGCCATGGGAAACGGGCATTCAATAAATGGTCAGGCCCAGGCCTTGAATGGTTTGGTCTTAGACATGAAGTCTATGAGAGGAATTGAGATTTTCCATGGAAGCCCAACGGAGGGTCCCTATGTCGATGCCTGTGGAGGTGAGCTGTGGATTGATGTCCTTAAGGCTACTCTTCGCGTGGGCCTTGCTCCTCGTTCATGGACTGATTATCTTCCTCTTTCTGTGGGTGGGACACTATCTAATGGTGGTGTTAGTGGTCAGACTTTTAAGTTTGGCCCACAAATCTCCAATGTGTTGAATCTGCATGTTGTTACAGGTATAGAAAAATATTGTAGTAGCCAAGAAAATTTTTCATCTTCTGCTACTGTTTTTTGTTTAATTGAATTTTATGGTAAAAATCATATGTTTGATTTGGCTTTTTCTCTTAGATTTGCAGCAATAAACAATATACTGTTTTTTGTTTAATTGAATTTTATGGTAAAAATCATATGTTTGATTTGGCTTTTTCTCTTAGATTTGCAGCAATAAACAATCTATAGGACACTAGCTGAGAATGATTGTTATAGTGTATATTTTATCTAGCATACTTTTGATCCTGTTGAAGCTGCAACAGATGTAAATGGATACTTTGATTTGGAATCTTATTCTAAGAGTTTTATCTCTTGGCAAAATTCCTCATGCTTATTACAGAGTACACAGATTGCTTGTCTGATCTAATACCATCCTTCATAGATTTGAGCATAGCCTTGCATGGACTGTTGTTGTTCCGTAATTTCTTGCATGATCATGGATTGGATGTTACATATTATATGGTTTGCACAATTTTCAATTCAATCATATAAAACGATTTCTAATTTTTTATTGCGTATGACGTTTGGTAGAATGACCAGGACCGTGGTCTACTTTTTTGGTTTAGAAGCTCAGATGGTCCAACGTTAATAAATATGTTTTTGAATATCGAAATATATTTCTCGTAAGGGGAGATAGATACTGATTGCTGTGATGATCTAATCAATTGCAGGTAAGGGAGAATCCATAACTTGTTATCCCGAGAAGAATCAGGATCTCTTCTATGGAGCTCTAGGAGGATTAGGGCAATTCGGTATCATCACCAAAGCCAGAATAATGCTGCAGAGAGCTCCTCAAATGGTATGATGACGAAATATGTACTTTCTTTTGTTTATTTAACTAGAAATTATCCAATTTTTGGCTGGCCGAACCAGGATCCAAATTGTGGGGCATTTTATTTTGAGAATTCAAATGGAATCTGAATTAATGAAAGGATAGCAAAGGTTTATAACCAAATCAGTCATTTCATGATTTTAAAGTTGTACGCTGAGGGCAGGTTAACTCCATATGTAATGTAAATAAATCCGTGTAGGAATGGGCTGATTTACAGGAGTGAGATGATGCCTGAGAAGATATGTTATTATGGGTATTTTGTGAAATGCTTTGTTATTATGGGCTGATTTAAATTTTTACCAATAATATAAATATGCAGGACTACAGTCCATGTAAAAAATGAGCTGATGTACTGAAAAACATGTTATTTTGGGAAGTTTCTGAAATATTCCATTCTTTCGTAGAACCCATTTACAGAAAACTAGTTTTAACTGAAGCAAGATACTCCGGAGCCGTTGCTTCCTAAATTATGAAGTTGAACCCATTTTAGAAATATGCTGAGAATTAAGTCTCTGCTAATTGTGTGAAGTCTGGGCTAGTTGTGATAAATTCCCATGGCTAAACAACTTAACCGCAGTTCAACCCACAAGGAAATATGCACTTTACACACTATATATTTTTATCAACGAGTTCAGTTTGTTTTTGTGTGCCTGACTTTGATTTCACTGGCATGCATGTGCACACAGTTATTTATTGCAGTTATTTGATTTTGCTGCGAGACAAAACGTATGTATGGATTGATTCATAATTATATCATGGTTTTTTCTTGGTAATCATTGATTTGGTGGCTTCGATTTAGGGGTTGCAGAGATTAACTATGTGGATTTTGTTTGCAGGTTAGGTGGATAAGAGTTGTATACTCAGATTTCGAGGAATTCAGGACCGACCAAGAGCTGCTGATATCTTTACCAGAGGAGAGAACTTTTGACTATATAGAAGGATTCGTGTTGACAAACAACGATGACCCAATCAATGGCTGGTCGTCGGTACTACTCTCGCCCTCAAATTCTTCCTTTGACTTCAAGCTCATACCTCATACTGCAGGCCCAATGCTGTATTGCCTCGAGGTTGCCTTGCATTATGACCACACTGAAGATTTCATCGCTCTCAATAAGGTACATTTCCCAGAACATAAACAGAACCCCTAAATCGAATAGAACCCAATGTCACTCTATACTTAAAAGACTAATAATTTATGTACTAGTCTAGAGTCTAATGCTCTAGGTGCCATATTCTGTGAGCATTGATCCCTGCATGAAAAGGCTGGAATTTGCAGGCAGACAGGCAACATGAGATTTAATATGCATATTTGTTGTATCTGTGCAGAGAATCGAGGGCATGCTAGCCCCACTCAGATTCATCAGGGGATTGCATTACAGCTTTGACTTGTCCTACTTTGATTTTCTGAACCGGGTCCACGCTGCAGAAGTGGCGGCCAGATCGAGTGGAATATGGGATGCCCCCCACCCGTGGCTGAATCTCTTCGTCCCCAAGTCCAAAATCTCAGAGTTTGACGCTAAAGTGTTTAGAGAGATTCTGAAAGATGGTGTGGGAGGACCCATCCTGGTATATCCTGTCAACAGAAACAAGTCAGTACTCACTCTATAATCCCTCGTTAATCCACTTTGCATTGCAAATCGCTAAAACATTAGCTGATCCATTTTAAGTATGGTAAAAGTTAAAACTTTACCAATTAAGACTTATTTGAACTTTAGCTTTATTTAGAAAAGGATAAAAATCATTCAAAACAACTTCAAACAGTGATATGTCAACAAATTAATGATAATATAAATTCATTTCAGTGTGTAAAATTTAATAATAATATGATTTATTTTAATTTTAAATTATTAATATAAAAATGAATATCATTCCAAACTGCTGCCACTTTATTAGGCAAGGGCAAGACACATTACTGTGCATGACTAAGTATTGGAGAGGATAGATATCATTCAACACTGCTTATTTTGTTGTCTAAAAGGTTCAATTTTGTTGTCCAAAAGGTTAAATGTAATAAATATCATTTAAATCTGCTTCATCTATTAGTTTGATGGTGGAATATTTACTCAAAAAAATATAAATAATAAGACATCAAACTGTAATGTTGTTTGTAATTTTGGAAATAAACTGTTGCTATTTTATTACGCAAAATACATTACTGTGCATGACTAAGTATCTCAGAGGATAGATATCATTCAAAACTGCTTCAATTTTATTGTCTAAAAAAGTTAATATGACAAATATCATTTAAATCTGCTTCATCTAATTTGATGAGTAGAATATTTACTCAAAAAATATAAATAACTATTTTAATAAGACATCAAACCATAATACTGTTTATAATTTTGGAAATAAAATTTGTCTAGAATATATGAAATTTTTGGAACGTTTTAAAAACTCCATATTTCTATATTTCTAAAATGAGAGACAGCATTATGAATAACTATAAAAACCTGCATACTTTAACAAATCATAAAACTATATGATAATACGAACACAACATCATCTCTCATCAATCTATCTTATCATCAGGCATATGAGAACCGACTAAACTCAAACCCAATACAAATTTCTAATAACTTTGAAAAAATTCAATATAGAATTTTTTTTTTTTCATTTTTTTAAATTTTGTTATCACTATCCAGCGAACGGACACAAAGATATGAGATCTTTGGGTGGAGGTGGTAAGAGACCTGCCTTTTCTCCGTGCAGTCGATTCCTGCTCTCATGTCATCTCACGACAGCTCATTCATATAAAGTATCTGTTGGCATTGATTGTGCTTTTTGTCTTCTTTGTTTTAACAGATGGGACTCTCGCATGTCTGCAATTATACCAGAGGAGGACACTTTCTACTTAGTGGCTCTACTCCGTTTTAGTCCATCGTATCCAAGTGGACCGCCATTTCAGAGCATTCTAGCACAGAACGAAGAGATTCTCCATTACTGTACAACTGCAGGCATTGACATGAAACTCTATCTTCCCCATTATAAAACAGAATCTGATTGGAAAAGACACTTTGGCAGGAAATGGCAACAGTTCCTGCAAAGAAAAAGCACTTATGATCCAAAGGCTATCCTCGCTCCAGGACAAAGGATTTTTTGCAGGTCCACTGATTCAACAGCATCCACACGCTTATACTCATCATCATGAAGACTACTTTTTCCCACCAATATATTCCCAAAGATTCAATCAAGATTTCATTACCCCTTGTACAGTCCTGAACCCCATCTTTTTTTAGCTTTTTACACAAACCATCCATTATTCGGTCCTTGACTTTTTTTGGTGGGGGGTCTGCGATTCAGACCTTTTCTCGTATGGATGGATGCTAGATTCAAATGGGCATATTCCACATGGCATTCTCTTGCATGGAATTATCTTGTTGTCTATGCTGCTACTGTTTTAAGGTGGGATTATGCTGGAATTATCCATTACAGATTTGTAAGGAAGGTTATGTTGCAGGGAAATCGAAATTTGCAGTTGCTGGAAGATGCAATCATGAAGTATGTGAAGGGATCAATGCAATGTAGTACACTTGGACAGCTGCCACCTGCTCAGAGCTGGATTCCACGTGGCACAGCTGCAACCACACACCAGAAAATTGGGCATCTCCTTTTTTGGGATATTGTAATTACAACTTGGCTGAGGGTTACCGGCTGCTCGTTCTGTCCCTCTAAATCGTCACAATTGTACATTGTTTGATTCCAACTTCCAGCAAACACCGCAACTGTGTATTGATGACTGCTTCATTAGCTTTTTCCAAACAGTGGTTTTTCCATGTTTGCTATTTAATAAATGTTTTCAAGGGCTTTGATTAATTTTCAATAATTCACAATATTGGGTAACATTATAGAATTTTTTAATGTTACAACTATTTCCATTCAATATGTCAAAACGGGTTAGATTAACAATGAAGATTTTAAATTTTTGTTGATAACTTTATGTTCAAACCAAGTGAAGAATATGTAAAAACTGGTTAAATTAACTATGAAGATTTTAAATTTTTATTGATAACTTTATGTTCAAACTAAGTGAAGAATGTGAATAGGAATTAAGGTTTATAAATTTTGTAACAAAATTGGGATTCAATTTTTAGTAGGGCCAATCAAGGCAACTTATAACTTAGGCTTAGAGGTCAAATTTGAATAGGATCAATCAAGGTAGCTAACTATGAAAGCTTGGGGAAAATCTCAAAGAGGGCAATCAAAGCTACTTACAATAAAAGTTTGGGCGTCAATCTCAATAAGGGTACCTTACGCAATGAATTGAGGGTGAGTAAATGCTTAAACCTTAGTGTCTTGATGCACTTGAGGGGGATTGGATAACTACAAATTACATAGTGGTATAGTTTGAAAGCATGCATGTAGAGACAAACGACTTGCAAAAAGGTTTGAGGTTCAAATCCCACCACAACCAATCAAGGCAACTTATTGCAAGGGCTTGGAATCAAATCCTAATCGAGGCAATCAAGACAGTGAATTAAGGAGTGTTGTTAGATTGTGAGTCCCTAGAAAATCAGAAAGTTTGAGACCACATTCTTTTGAGTTGTCATCCTTTTCGAGTATTGAGGTGTTGTCATTATCCAATAATGACTTGTTAGTGAAATCTAGATCTCAAGGTGGTCAAATACATGTACTATAAATTGATATCGTGGAATAAATACATGTGTTGAGAATGGCTTAAAGCCTTTTTTCCAAGTTATTGTCGTGTGTCTTGCTTGTTCTATTTCTTAACAAGTGGGTGAAGGGGCAATTGAGGCAATGAATTGAGTGGGGTGAACAAAGGATTGGGAGGTCAAATTCTAATATGCATAATCAAAACAACAAATTTCAATTGAGGGAGATTGCATAGATACATGTTGCATAGTGGGGTAATGGTTTTGAAAGGACCCATGTAGAGGCAAATGACTTGCAACAAGGTTTGGGTTCAAATCCTACTAGGGTGAATCAAGGTGGATTACAATAGAACTTGGGGGTTAGATCCCATTAAGAGAAGTTCATATAGCGATTAGGTGAAGGCTTGGGGGGTCAAATCCTGATAGGGGAAAGACAACAAACTTCAATTGAGAGAGATTAGATAAATAGGCATAAATACGCATTGCATTGTGGTGTAATGGTTTTGAATGCATACATGTAAAGACAAACAACTTGCAACAAGGTTTGAGGTTTGAATCCCATTGGGATTGATCAAGGAAACTTACAACAAGGGGTTGGGGGATCAAATCCTTAATAGGGGAAATCAAGCTAGTACATTGAGGCCTTGGAGGATTGAATCCCAACTGGGGAAATCGAGGGAATAAATTGAGGAGTGGGTAATCCTAATAAGGGAAATTGAGGTAGTGAATTGAGGGGGTTCAAATCCTCAAATCCTAATAGGGGCAATTTAGACGGTAAATTGGGTGGGGTGAGGCAAGGTAGGGAAGGCCTTTTGACTCCCACTTTAACCAAGTTAATCAAACCATTAAGGATTGCCTTAAAATCAAACCTAAGCATACATGCCAATTATATTTGGCCCCTAGGAGACATTGGTACCAAAGCCTAAAATAAACATCATAACATAAAATTATTTCATGCATCTACACATATCAAACCTAATGCAATGGCACATTTGTTGTTATTGATACCAAAGTCCAAGTCCAAGATAAACGTCATAACAAAAAACATTTCATGCAATGACATAGAGAAAAACATATTTCATGGAATAACACAGATCAAGCCCAAAGCTGGAGATCTTCATTATCATCTTTAGACAACCCTCCCTTTGGTTGATGACTTAAGCTCAAGAATCATGATTTCATATTCGTTAGATGATTATTCATCGTGGTCAACTTTGTGAACATTTGTGACACTTCCTCACTTGCTTGCACTGTGGCATGATCATTCTTCTCTTAGAGTATTGACACTATGTCAAACAAGTTGAAGATTTAATATGAAACTCCTAGCTCATAGTCTGACTCCTCTCCTACACTTCAACAATAATCATTAAAAAAATTTGGAGAAAATTCCATCCTCTTATACATGAGAATAGTTGATAAACAAAATTATAAATTAAAAAACTATCATAACAATAATAATAATAAAAAACAATATCAATATTTGAAATTACAAAATTATTAATAAAAAAGTAAAACTTTTTAAATACCAATTTTATTTATTAAAAAATAAACTTACTTTACTTACATCTTTACTGGAAATAATATTTTCAATAGACTTAACAATCCATCCAATCAAGTACCCACTTAACCATATTCTCACTTTTAAAAAAAAGTGGCCTCTTGTAAGTATTTCAAGCCCCACTTAACCATATTCTCACTTTTAAAAAAGTTGCCTCTTGTAAGTATTAATTTCTTATCATAGGACAAGACAAGAAAAACAATACTATAGAAATTTAGCCAATAAAGAAGAGCACAATTTATACAACATAAGATGTAATGAGGCTTTTGTATGGAATGTGAGAACATTATGGGAAAGTGATGATTGTGATGGGCTCATAGGGAGGTTGCTCCACTTTCCAATTACTAGTCCTTTCATCTTAAATATTGTGTTCACATCGAGGTGCTTTACATAATAAATCAGCTTGCATTCCCCTTATCCCCTAGGATTTTCATGGGCTCTCTTCCTTTAAGAAAAGTTGTGTGTTAGCTTTTAACAACTTCTTTCTTTTGCCATGATTCCACTTTGATTTTGATGAAATTTTCATGTATTTTGGTGGAGTCCATAGGGTCCACATGGAAAGACAAATATTTGGAAGTCGAGAGTTTCCAACTATCGAGAAGGGTAGAAGAATCAATGTATTAAACTAAAGTTTGTCATACCATGAATGAATGCATCTAGAGTAGTGAACATATGGGGAAAGTGTCTAAGCAAGCACAACGAAGTCGTTCTTTAGCTTTATCCATAGTTTATTTGCTAATGATATATATCAATCATTGAAGATAAATATTGTTGATTTGTAACATGAATGTGTGTGTTTTCTATTCATGCACCACATGTTGTATATACAAATATGTACTTGACTCGTCCATGTGTTATGTTATTTATAATAATGTAATAATATTATTATTTGAAGTTTATCGGTACTTTTTTGGTTGATGTATGTTATTGTCACATGCTATACCTTTGTTGATGCTAGGATGTAAATAATATTATTAATTAAAAGTTATATATATTAATTTGTGAATGTTTTTTTTTAATTATTAATTATAATAAAATAAGATTTAGCTAGATTTGAATTTAAATTAATTTAGAACTAGGGATATATGATGAATTTTATTTGAAAACAATGAATTCAATTTGATTAAGCTAATTCACTAAACTTTTTGCATATATTTTCTTTGGATTTCCCTCATATATATTTCAAAGAAAACTTCATTGAATTCCTCTCTTTCTTAGAGTATAGGATCGAAGGGAGCTTAACCACTAGCCATACTAGATGTTGGTAATTTTGACAAACTTTACCAAATTCACATTTGTGACCTATAGCTTGTTGTCGACAACATGCTTTTGGTGAATGGTTCATTTGATAGAGGTAGCCCCTCTTTCTTTCAAATTAGGCTGAACAAGTTAGATCAATCAATTCGAATATATTGTTTCAAGATAAAATTTATCTTAAGATCTTCAATTCTAATTTGATTGTAGTTTAAATCTAATTAAAAATTATTAGTTGTTGTTAAAATCCCCTTGAATAAAACACTACTATATTGATAAATTTATTAAGAATTCCATCCATAAATGTGAACAAATATCCTTCCTCTCTCTATATATAACCACATTACAAATGTTAATAAATAATTGTGTAAAATAAAATATTATTATATAATTAGTAATACTTCACTTTTAACCCCCTAATAAGTACTATGTAATTATTATATAATTAGTAATACTTCACTTTTAACTCCCTAATAAGTACTATGCAATTATTAGATATGCAAATATTGATATTCGATATGATTCATTGATATAATTGGGAATTCAAGTGTAAGGATCTTACAAGTCAAAAGGGAAATAACTTGATAAAGTTAATAAAAATTATGTGATGATGTAGTAAGGGGTTTATTTTTCAAAAGATAAAGTAAGTGTAAAGAAATTATAAGAAAATGTATAAAGGGAAATATTTATGAAATAAAATTAAAAAAAGGAAAAGAAACGTTGAATAAATAATAATGTTATTTATATACATAATAATAAAATAAAATTTAATTTATTAGAAAAAAAAAGAAAGAAAGAAAAATAATATGTGGAATTAATGATAGTGCCCATAATATAATCATGTATGGTATATAAATTATATAAATTTAAGATCTCGTTAACATAACCACAAAAGAATGAATCTTAGTTCTCCTAACAAAGTAGGTAATCAATTATATGTCAAAATAGACATTAAGAATCCAAATATATCTAAGATCACCTAGCTCACTTTTTTTTCTAGCAGTCTCAAGGAGAGTACATTTGTTTTACTATTAAAACCATCTTCTTATGTTATACACATACCAATCATAGACATATATAAGTGGTCTTACATAGTTCTTGTTACATTATAGCTAGTCTCTAAAAAAATAACGATCCAAAAATAGCAAAATAAAAGTAGACAGTCCATAGTGACTTAAGAAAAATACAATTTTGGGAATCCAGAACTCTCAAAAAGTCATAGACTTCGTCAATATACTATCTAAATCACAAGTAGAGATGCAGGGATAGTGGGGGGGCCTCGTGGCCATCCTGCCATTTGATGTAATGGATCCTCCCTTTTGGAACTTGGAGTGTTTTTTTTGATAATACGTCTGCTTCCACATTCTCTTCCATGTAGATATGATCAAATCTAATGGCATTGAAGAGAGTTATGAGTTCCTGAATCTTCTCCATCTAGCCCATAAGTGAAGATACTTGTAAATTTCTCTCGTATTTTGTTGGCACAGGGGCAGACCCAGGGCTCAGCTCCAAGAGCGCACCAACAAGCCCTAACTACTGGCCCTTTCGACTACACCTGCGAAGCAGATGCAGTCTCACCTGAAGCAGCTATGGGGGGGTTGTAGGACAAAGATGTCTACAACCAAGGGAAATATCAAGTGGATCCAACACTAGAACAATACAATATGCATATATCACTTATCAACTTAGATCTATTCCACACATCTGTCAGATCTACCATAGTAATGCAATACCAATATATCAAAGGAAAAGAACATAACATCAACCACATACAACACAAGGCATACGTGGTTCACCCTCTCTCTAGGGCTACGTCCACAGAACTGTGCTTTATAATATATTAAGGTGAAGTATACAATTCTTGTCTGCGCTCTCAGCTAGTAGATATTCTTTCTTCTCCTCTCTATCTCTCCCCTCCCTACGCACCTAGCTGCAGGGTTGATCTTTGCACCCAGCTGAAGATCTTACAATACAGAAGGCTCTCATACTCAACACTTCTCTCTCACACAATGTTACTCACTCGATCACACAACAACAATCATAACACCAACAATAGTAACAACAACCCATCCCAATCCCTTTAGACCTCTATTTATAAATTACAATCACTCACCGACATCCTTAGGCTGAAACTTAGGTGTCAAAACCATAGATACCAAAACCCTAGGTGTTTAAAACCTTAGTTCAACTTGACCCGCGTTTTCAGGGCTTTGTCAGCCTGTCTTTCCTTCCTTCTCGCGTGGTGCTCCAAAGTAGCCAACGGTGGCTTTTTTCGTTTGTTGAGTTGTCCACGATCCTCCTTCCTTGTTGATCTGTCATCCTCAATCTCCTTGTTCAACGACTTGCTTCCTTTTACTTCGCTCCATCCTTTCTGCTCTTTTGCTCACTTCGACCTAGTAACAGTCACTATGTCTTCTGCGCAGTTCACATTTTTCCTCCTTGATTTTCACTTACTTTCATAACCAAGGGCCAATAGGCCCCCAACACTCACTCGTGACTCGTCTCGAGGCACTTTAGATCGGTCCTTTATGTTTTACTTCGACTTCATACTGTGCAGTGCAGCCTCTGCTTTCTTCTCTATGCCTCCTCTCCTTCCTTGTGCAGATTGTTTTTTCTGTGTCTGGTACCCAATTTCAACTACACCTGGTACCTTGACCCTTTTCCTTATGCTTTTACTGAGAGCTGCAAGGCAACTAGTTGTCATAGTACAACTTCAGTCGGCTCCCATTCACTAATCCTTCCTTTCATTCTCCATTCAAAATCTTCAACTACGCAACTCTTCCTTCTGTAACATAGGCGATCTCATATGGCTTGAGCCAATGTGTTCTGAACTTCCCATGATGTTTGATGAACTTATTTTCATATACTAGTACTAGATCACCTTGTTTAAATGCCTTCTTATTGATGTGTCTGTCATGGTAGGCCTTCTCTCTTTCTTTCTGTACCTGCTGATGAAATCCTGCAACAAATATGAAAGCCTCTCTCGAACAACGCCAGTGTCATCCATATCTATAAAGGCAGTAATTCTTAGGCTTGGTACCAAATATTTCATTGGGACAACGACTTCGAGACCATATACCAACTTAAAAGGGGTCTACATTGATAGCTTCTTGCAAGTGGTTCTATAGGCCCATAGTACTGTTGGTACTCTTAAATCTCAGTCATCCTTGTTCACACTGCAGATCTTCATCAACGTTGTTTCCAAGATCTTATTGAATGCTTCCACTATCCCATTTGCTTGTGGGTGGTAAGGCATTCTCTTCTGATGGTGGAATGCAAATTCCTCAGTCAGGGCTTCAACTGTTTTATTTATGAAATGTATTCCTTGATCACTCATAAGGATCTTTGGTCATCCAAAATTGATTATGATATCATCAAATATGAAGAGTGCAGCTGTAGTTGCACTACAGTCCTTAACTTCTCTTGTTTCGGCCCATCTAGTCAAGTACTCAGTCGCGGTAATTATCTATCTTGCTACTGTGCGCTTGCCTGGTGGGTTTATAGGTCCCACGAAGTCAATGGCCCATTTCTCAAATTCTTGTAGGGTCAGATGTGGTGCTAGTGGCATTTCATCTCTTCTGGATGGTTTCCCAACTCTTTGGCATATGTCGCAGGCTCTGTAATAGTCTTTAGCATCTCTGTGTAAGGTAGGCCACCAAAGGCCAACTCTAAGAACCTTTTGCGCAGTTGTTTTCCTTGCGTAATGTCCTCCTGCGATGCCCTCATGAGATTTTACGAGGATCAATGGTTGCTCTACCTCCATAACACACCTTCTCAATATCTCATCAAGTCCCATTTTGTATAGTTGTCCAGCTATAAGTGAAAAGTCGGCAACGCGCACTAGTAGTTGTTTCTTCTGGGGAATTGCATACTCACTAGGTGCCATTCTTGTTGACAGGAACTGGACTATCTCTGCGAAGTGACCATCAATCTTTCTAATGGCCAGTAACTGTGCATCCAACAGTGTATCCTCCAAATCGGTCCGCTCTTCGCCATGTTCCAACCTTGACAAGTGGTCAAGACATTTTTTCATTCTTTCTGGTTTGACTACGATTTCGAAATCATATTCTTGAAATAACATAATCCATCTGCATATTCTTCCCCCCAACACCGGCTTGTTGACTAGGTATTTCAGCGCGGAGTGATCAGTAAACATTTTAAAGTGTCCTCCCAACAAGTAGTGATGAAATTTCTACAGCGCATATACCTTGGCTAATCCTTCTCTCTCAGTGGTGGTGTAATTAATCTCAGTTGTTTCTAAAGGGGGGCTAGAGGCCTCTACGAATACTTTCTGTCTTACAATTTGTAACGCTTGTTCTACTGAAGGATATTGAGTGTCAAATAAGAAGGTGGTTACAAAGTTCTGAGTCATACCTTCCCAATCTACAGTGATGAGGTGCAGCTCCGCCTGAAGGTACCGGTTAATAGGAGTTGTGTCTAGTGTGTTAATGAACTTGTGCACCCACTTCTCTTGAGTAATGGTTCTTTAGGATTCCTCACAATTTCACACATGGTCCTTTGGGCAACTTCGACCTGTGTAATGAACTTCGCAGCCTTCTACTTGTGCTGAGAACCACGCAGTCATCAAGGTACGACATTGTACCCATTCTGTAATGTTGTTTTTGTGTGTCCCCCACCATCTTGTTGGTGTTTCTTTCAAGGCCTCATCCATTGCCAACAAACTTTGTTGTGTTGGTACACTTGCTTCGAATTCTGACAAGAAGGTTTCTAAAGGATTCAGACCATCAAAAGTGGGCAATTTACTTACTGTTGTGCTGATCCAACGAACTTCTCTGGTTAATCTAGCACATCTCCTTGTAGATACTTCATACATCTTGTTCTTCCAGTTCTCTAGCGCTTCTTCTGAATCTAATGAACATGCATTGTTACTTCGCTAGATTAGGTTTCCATCGACTGTAGGATTAATGTAATCCTGTTGCCTGGTCGTTAACTTGTATATGTTTTCCAGTTCATATGCGTGATCTTCTTCTCTGATAGGTTCTGTGTATCACTGAACTTCGTCTGGATCTAATGGTGCAATGACCCTAAGGCCATCTCTTTCAAACATCATTCGTCTTTTCTTTAAATCAACCATAGTGGAATTATTGAAAGCCCAATCAATTCCTAACAATGCAGGGTAAGGACAACTGTCATCAACTATCTCAATTACCTCAAAATCTGCAAATGTTCTTACTCCGTCGATGTCCAGAGGGACATGTTCCAATCTTCCAAAGGGACTTACTACCTGCTGATTAGCCATTCTAAGCCTGATAGGGGAATAGATCAACTTTGGTTTTCCCATCAGTGCCCAGGTTTGCTTTGTCATGACATTGACCTCCGATCCTAAGTCGAGGACCACATAGTCTATATCATATTCTCCTATTTGAGCATTCAAGTGTAATTCCTTATTTGCCCTTCTCTTTTTAGGGATTTGGTGTACTTCCCTATTCAGTAAGGGGTCTATCTTTCCTAGATCATACCGTCTGATTAAATTTTGTATCTCTTGTACAACGCTCTCATCCCGAATCAACTTAATACAAGTATTTAAAAATTCCATGAGCTTGATTACCTCTTGTCCCTCTTTTGGCGAAGCAGACTGATCGAATTCCAAAAGCATTCCATATTATTTTACTTTTGGTCGTGTCTTTGATGAAGAACCTTGGTCTGCTTTGAACTCTTTTCTTACTTCCTCAAATATTTGTCTTTCTTTCTTTGCATCAAAAGTTTGGGTCTTCTCTGTAGATTTCCTGACTCCTGAGTCTTCTATAGTCTTTCCTTGGGTCAGTCTGTCTTCTCTTGTAACAACGCCTCCTCTAGTGATAACAACGACTCTAGGGTCTTCTCCGCTAGGTTCAACATATATCAGTTTCACTTGCGGGTTATGCTGAGGTCCTCATGTTTCCTGAAGCTTAGCTAGCAGTACAGGACAATCTTCTATAACGTGTTCGAAGGAACTACAATAGCTGCAAGTAGTGCAAGGGTTTTGACGATCCCTTGCTAAGTGTCTTGGTTGTGCATAGTTGTTGTTGGAGCCGCCCCTGTTTTTTCGCCTCACACAATTTTGAATATTCTGATGCTTAAGATAAAAAGTTGTTCTCTTTCCCTTTTCCTTCCAAAATCATAAAACCCTGAAAAAACTTTTGTTACCTGAATAGTAATGCTTTGTC
>ML778583.1:25107-45017 GCA_009831015.1 Picea engelmannii
CCTATAAAGGCAGAAGAACTGCCTCCCAACGAATTCTTTTTTGACAAAAAGAGGAAAGCCGTGGTGAAGCAAGAGTTTTATCAGGAGGGAGGGTCTACTGTCAAAAGGTACAAAGTGATAACTGATGGGAAGAACAAAAGAAAGATGAGTTTTCCATAGAGATTGCGGGAACGTTGGGAGCGTACGCAACGATGAATCAAGTATCAGTCGCAGCATTAAAGAATCAGCTTAAAGAAAAGAATCGGTTAATCAAGACTCTTGAAGCTCGAATAGCCTCAGCTGCCGAAGATGCTAAAAGTCAAGCAAGTGGAGCAATAGAGCTGGCCCAAATAGCTGATAGGAAAGAAATTGAGATCCTCAAGACCAAGCTCGAACAGGCGAATTCAATTATCCGAGATGGTCGGGTGCAGTCCGACCACCAGAGGGATACAATCATGCAATTACAGGCTAAAGTAGAGGTTGCAGAGAGCCAGGTGATCGACATCGAGATGATCAAATCTCGAGCAATCGACATTCGAAGCAAGGTCTCTTCTGCTCAACAGCGCCTACTAAACAAGATCGGGGAGTTTCGAAACGAGTGCTTATTAATGAATCAAATTTCCGAGAATCTGATTGTCAAGAAAAGAAACGCAGAGGCTGCTCGAATTATCTTCCAAGAAGCAGTGATAGCTACTAATAACATGTTTTCAACAGGAACCCCCGGGCTCTCCATTGCCGAACAGACAAGAGGCAATATTTTATTAAAGAATTGGGAGCATGATATTGCTTTGAGCAGAGAACAGGCAGAAAAAGTAATAAATTCACTTGAAGAAACCTTCAAAAACATAAATGCCGAACTACTAGGGATGGAAAATGGAGGAGATACAGAAGCATTAAGACAAATAGATATGGAGCGGATCTCCATTGTCATAAAAGAGGAAAACGAGATAGATTTGGTGGAGATATCTAAAATAGACAGGGCAGGGATGGCTCAAATTGATGAGCATCTAATTCAACCCAGCACACAGTTCGGCAACATTGATATAATTGATACATATATAGGAAATCAACTTCCGCAGTTAACCCGAGACTGCTATTTTTCTGAAGCCAGTTGTCAGGCAGAACCATCACAACTCATATCCCAATTCTTGGACAAGTGTAGGGTATGCATCAATTCTATGCAGAGACAAGCACCTGGCGTGCCTTGAAAACGGGGTTGAAGAGATGGAGTGGCTTGACTCCTAACAGCTGCCAAACGGAACCACCGCAGCTTGTGTCCAATTTTACGGACAAGTGTATCATAGGGGCCAACTCATGTAAAGAAAGCACCTGGCACCTTTTTGTATAAATAGAATAGAAGAAGAAGAAACAATGGCTGGACTTTTTGGTATTCATTGTAATAGAATTCTCTCATGAAGGAAGTTAATACAAAGCGAATTCAAGATTCCCGATCCTGTCCCGACTGTATTTCAAGTTTGTTTTGTCATGTTCTTTGTTTCTTTTCATTTTGCTTTACACAATTAGTTTGTTTTGTTATGTTCTTTGTTTCTTTTCATTTTGCTTTACACAATTAGTTTGTTTTGTTATGTTCTTTGTTTCTTTTCATTTTGCTCTACATAACTGACGTGCATCACTGTAATTTAGTACGACTACTACTATAGTGAAGCAAGTTCATATCACGGTAATTGCCTCTTGCCTTTCCTCTGYACCGGCTATCARCAGGTGTAAGACCAAGTTACAGTTGCAGGATTTTGTGTTCACTTGCACCATGTCAATTATGTTCATGTYAATTTCTCTTTCCATATATATGTGAGTTTTTATTGATAAGGATTTTATGTTACTAGTATTGGATGTTCTTCTCTCATTTCATATCTTTTACGAAAATCATATAGTTACGGGAAAGGGCCTTTTGTTCGTAGTCCCATTTCGTCTTTCATACGAAGATTTCTCTTATTTTCGACCGAATCGAWCCAGCCATTAAAATCTCTTGTTAAATCGTTTCCATATCCCTACTGTTCCTAAATGACTGTACCCCCGGTAATTCAACCTAATATTCAACTCGGGATATCAGATCAAACCAATGTATCATTAAATCTTTTCAGCACGACCCTTAGAACTGCTAATACCCGGGAAGAATTAGAACGTTCATGGGCGGCCATTGAACGAGACATCGCAATCCAGGAACAGTTGGAAGCTAGACGTAGAGAACGTAGAAATCTCCCTTAGTTTCCTATACCGAATGAGACTTTATTATTGTATACATCTTTACCTTTTTTTCGGATGCCTTGACACTGTGCTTAAGCCTTAGTACAGACTCAGGAACAACAGTTGTATCAAATGATCTGTCCTTGGCCTCGACCCATACCTCCTCCTCCTCCTCGTCCTATGAATCCACCGCGAGGATTGAAGTTTCATTTCCCAGGGGAGTTGTACTGCGTAGTGTTTCCTTCTTGTTGTACTTCACCTTGAATTTTGTATATGTCTCTTGACCTTTCATGCATGAGGTCATAAGCCCTACAATGTCTATCATTATGCCCCACGGACTTACAAAACATGCAATACAAATTTGTGGGTGTCTGAACATATTTTTGCAAGTAATGGCACTCACCAAGGTGATGTCTATTTCTGCATACTTCGCACCAGGGTAGGGTGACTTGCTTCAAAGGGCTCAGAGCTCCAGAGGCCAAGTATTCATGAAATAAGGGGAAATGTTCCTTGTCATGGCCTTCTGATTTACATCTGACAAACCAGATGTCTTCTCTTTTATCTTTTCCCTTGTCTTTCTTCGTATCTTTGACCTGCAGAGACAAACTAGTTAGTCAACTCAATATTTGACTCATACCTAAGCTGGATTCTCACATAGGGGCTGAATCTAACTTCATGGCGATCTCCAGCGCCAGTAAGAGGGCAACAATGAACCATTATTTTTTCTACTCATATGGGATCCAAAAAGTCAATCAGCTAGTTAAGGTCTTGAATCTCTGATTAAATTCCCAAACAGGTTCAACTACCTTCTACTTGATCTCTTTCAGCTCTATAATACATTGTGACTCCGACTTGGGTTTCTTGAACTCTGCAATCAATGCATTCTTGATCTCATTCAGCAACTTAGGCTATACAAGTCCTTGGACAAGCTTCATGTACCAACTCAGTGCGCGATCCCTTAGGGTAGTACTAAACTGAGTTCTTTTAACATCTTTGTCGATGAAATTTTTAATATTCCATATGGATTCACATAGGAATCAGTGTTGATCAGGGTCTTCAGACCCATCTCCTCTAAAAATAGAGAGCCTCATCTCATCTGCCATAGATCTTCCTAGGGTTCCTGACTGAGTATGTGGTGGACTACTAGTGATAGTGCTCTGAATGCTCTGGTGGCTTGGATTACTCTGATTACTTAATGCTATTGAATCAACAAGAGGGATAATAATACTTACTTCAACAGTCTGCGTAGTTCCTGAAGTTTCTGGCTCTTCCCAGCGAGGCACTTCAGATTTCCCTTCCTCTGCCCTAGCGGGTTCTGAATGCTCCTCGTCTGTTAGATCTTCCTCTTCTCCACTGTAGAAACCCTTGTCTCTGTAATTCTTCTTAAACAGGTTCACAAGATGAACTTCTCTGAATGCTCTCCCACTGCGCGTATGTCCAGCCTCTGTGTCATTGTCGCTGTCTGAATTCCTAAACATTATCTTTTCTAGATCTGACCGATCTACTGTATCTTCAAGATGTTCTTCTCATGTAATAGAATCTTGATCCTCAACCTCAAAAAATATAAAAATTTTCCTCTGGGTCCCTTGAACAAATATCTCTCGTCTTGGCTATATGACTCTACTATGTCAACAACAAACTCGGTGATGTACCCTCCAATGGTGCTATCAAACCAGTGGTCTACTTCTCTTGCCATGGAATTATCAACTCTCTTGACCTTCTTGATCAACACCAATGTCCAAACCACAAGAGGTCTAGATCTGATCTTAAACTGGGTATCTTCTAACCTAGCTAACTAGTCATATAACTCCTGATGGATTCCTCCAAAGAAAATTTTGTGTATATCAGTAAAGATATATCTTCCTAAAAAATCCTCTATACTAAGATTAGGGTTATTGTTCTGGCCTTCAGCGAAGTCCTTTTCTTGATCCTCTATCCACTTCTGCATATCTTTCTTTGATGGGAACCACCTTAACATTCCCTCAAGAAGGTTCATGTCCCAGCAACAGAACCATTTGTTGGCACAGGGGCAGACCCAGGGTTCAGCTCCAAGAGCGCACCAACAAACCCTAACTACTGGCCCTTTTGGCTACACCTGCGAAGCAGATGCAGTCTCACCCGAAGCAACTATGGGGGGGTTGCAGGATAGAGATGTCTACAACCAAGGGAAATATCAAGTGGATCCAACACTAGAACAATACAACATGCATATATCACTTATCATCTTAGATCTATTCCACACATCTATCAGATCTACCACAGTGATGAAATACCAGTATATCAAAGGCAAAGAACATAACATCAATCACACACAACACAAGGTATATGTGGTTCACCCTCTCCCTAGGGATACGTCCACATAATTATGCTTTATAATATATTAAGGTGAAGCATACAGTTCTTGTCTGCGCTTTTAGCTAGTAGATTTTCTTTCTTCTCCTCTCTGTCTCCCCCCTCCCAGCGCACCTAGCTGCAGGGCTGATCTTGGCACCCAGCTGAAGATCTTACAATACAGAAGGTTCTCGTACTCAACACTTCTCTCTCACACAATGTTACTCACTCGATCACACAACAACAATCATAACACCAACAATAGTAAGAACAACCCATCCTAAGTCCTTTAGACCTCTATTTATACATTACAATCACTCACTGACATCCTTAGGTCGAAACCTAGGTGTCAAAACCCTAGATACCAAAACCCTAGGTCAACTTGACCCGCGTTTTTAGGGCTTCGCCAGCCTGTCTTTCCTTCCTTCTCGCGTGGTGCTCCAAAGCATCCAACGGTGGCTTTTTCCGCTTGTTGAGTTGTCCACGATCCTCCTTCCTTGTTGATATATCATCCTCGATCTCCTCGTTCAACAATTTTCTTCATTTTACTTCGCTCCGTCCTTTTTTCTTTTTTGCTCACTTCAACCTAGTAACAGTCACTATGTCTTCCGTGCAGTTCACATTTTTTCTTTTCTTCCTTGATCTTCACTTACTTTCATAACCAAGGGCCAACATATTTTAACCAATCTATCACTGTCTTTGAATCCCCCAATAATTGTAGTTGGTCAATACCCAACCGATGAGCTAATGATAAGGAGGCCCACACCCTAAGTAGTCCCGCCCTAGTGTTTGGGCCGATTCCATAGTTGAAATTCCACCTATAAATAGTATTTCCGGATATCTTTATGATACCCCCAACTCCACTTAGGATACCATTTCCTTGCGCAACAACGTTGAACCAACAAATGGATGTCAGATTAATGTCAGGTGACTTTTAGATTCTTTGTCATTTGCATTTTTGAAGGCATTGTGCACTAGCAATTTCCACCATCCCTCAAATTTTAAGGCCAATTCCCTGAACTATAGGTGTACGAGATTCAAATATACACTTGTTTCTTTCCATCCAGATATACCAACAGGCCAATGAAGGTAGAGTGTTATAGAATTTTTCCATTTTCAGCTAGATTTCGAAACAATTTGTAAAAGAGTTGCCTCCCCAAGAAGTAACAAGACTAAAAACAGTAGATAAAACTTCCACATGTGTTGTGTGAAGGGGCAGTTTAGAAGCAAGTGGAAAACAATCTCCTCATCCCTACGACAAAGTGGGCGATAGCTTGGGCCTTCACAACCTCTTTTCTGGAGATTATCCCAGTTTAATATTTTGTTCTCTAGTTCCAACCAAATAAAAAGTTTGATCTTGTAAGCTAGATCCCAAGACCACAACTGTCTCCACCACCCTGCTATTTGTATCAACCAGAATTGATTTTCCAAGGCATTATAAACATTTTTTACAATGAGTAATCCTGAATGGTCACCTCCCATCCAGATTAACGAGTCTTCTCTAGTCTGTAGTTGGACTCTAGAATCGATGAGTGCCTTGCAAAAACAAAACCACTCAGTAGCCAAGGTTCCCGAAAGTTCAAACTCTTCATTGGTTTTCCACTGATTTGTAACAAAACCTGAAGAGGATTGAGCCATGGCTTGATACATGTATCATATGTTTTTATTCTTTAGAGCCAATAGGAGTTCCATAGAGAGTAAATAATAATTTTCAATGTGCAAAATATTATCCAAGACGATTAGGATAGAATATCCATTACCAGGTTTCCAACTTATCCAATGTGTAATGATAGGCAACGATTTCATCAATTTTTTCCAAATCTGCAAGGCCAAAGGTTGAAAAACCGTAGTCGTTCTGAGCCAAGTGGCCACTAAGGAGTAGGGTAAATATTTGTCTTTTATCACATGATGCCAGATATCATCTTTCATCAAAAAACGCCATAAGGAGTTTGCAGCCAAGGCACTGTTAAAGATGAAAATATTCCTAAGACCTCAACCTCCTAGGTGTTTCGGCTTTGCAAGAATCTCCCAATTGCAGAGATGTATTCCATGTACTTTTCCACCACCCGACCAAAGGAAGTCGAAGAGCAGTTTTCAAATCCTTATGATGAAAGAAGCAGGGACCGTTGCGAAGGCCATCCAATATACCAATTGTGTTTCCAAAACCGCTTTTGCAAGAGTACACCGTCCTTCGAGTGAAAACCAACGATTACACCAATGTTTGATCATGTTCTCAAACTTAATAATAATCCATCTCCAATCTTCAAAGGTAGTTTTCTCTGCTTTTATAAAATACCACAAGTATCTGAATCCCTCGGTCAGCTCCACAAAATTATAAGAAAATACTTCCTTATACTTCTCTAGTGTTTCTCCTTGTACCCTCGAATGGTGGAAAGTTGATTTTTGTAGACTAACTTTTAATCCCGAGGCACAACAGAAAAGATACAAAAGTGTTTTAATCACCAACCATTCTTCAAGTGAAGCCTTTGTCATGATAAGAACATCATCAAAAAATATAAGATGTAGAAATTTTATGACCCTGGAAACCTTTACCCTAGTCAAGCTTCCCTCTGCTTGTCCTTTCTTCAGAAGAAGGATAATTCTTTCCATAACAAGGATGAAGAGAAAGGGCGAGAGTGGACAACCTTGTCTTAATCCACGTTCACTATGAAAGAAAGGAGAGGACTCCCCATTTATCAAAACAACAAAGGAAGAGCTAACAACACAGCTCATAATCCAGCTAATAGAAAGGACATTGAATCCGGTTTGTACAAGAATCAGACGCAGGAAATCCCAACTAACACAATCATAAGATTTTTTTAGATCCAATTTTAGAATAAGTGCTTTTTTCTTCTTTGCTTTGATACTGTGTAGCCATTCTTGAGTCGTCCCAATGGCGTCCAAAATCTGCCTTCCCTTCAAGAAACCAAATTGCTTGCTCGATAGTTCCCTCGAGGGTATGGGTTTAATTCTATTAGCAATCACCTTTGAAATCATCTTGTAACATAAGTTACAAAGAGAAATGGGTTTGTAATCCCTGAAAGTCCAAGGATTATTCTCCTTTGGAATCAGTTCTAGGAAAGTAGAATTTAGGGAGCTTTGTATCTTACCTCTGGTTCTAGAATCTTCAGCTAGTTCCAACAGATCATCTCCCACAACTTCAAATAAGTGAGTGAAAAATTCAATCGTCCAGCCGT
Organism: Picea engelmannii; assembly: GCA_009831015.1. Classification (NCBI taxonomy): domain Eukaryota; kingdom Viridiplantae; phylum Streptophyta; class Pinopsida; order Pinales; family Pinaceae; genus Picea; species Picea engelmannii. The sequence goes on from ML778583.1 coordinate 32,820, forward strand.
TCGGGCCTGAACTTTTATCTTTAGAAAATAGTTTTAAGATATCCCAGAGTTCCTGTTTCGTGACCGGTCCATCGGTGAGTGTAGATTCTTCCACGGAGACAAAACGAGGGAACAACTTGACTAAGTTCAATTGTTCCACAGGGGAAGCGAGAGAATCCGATTCAAGCAACTTTTTGAAATATCTGGTGGCCTCTTCTTTGAGTTCCTCTTGATCTCTATGATTATGCCCCATTTTCATCACAAATCTCCCAGATGTGTTTCTGGTTCCTTCTTGCACTGGCATATTTATGAAAATATTTAGTATTCCGATCCCCACATTTAAGCCAGACTGCACAACTCTTTTGTCGCCAATGTTCCTCTTCAAATAGTAGGATTTGATTGTGCTCTTCCTCCAAGGATTTCAAAAGACAGTCAGTAGTAGGATTTATCCAGACCTCGGCAAACCCGAGAGAGCCACCCTGATTTCCTCCTCCAAAGTTTCTAGCCTTTGTAATTTAGCACACCATCTAAGTCTAGCCCAGGATTTAATTTGCGCCTTTATCACTTTTAGTTTCCACACAAACTTGTGTTGGACATCTGTTTCCATCAAGAAACCGGTATCCAGACAACCTCTTTTACAATAGTAGAGAAATCATCCTCTGTTATCCAAGATGGATTAAACTTGAAGGGATATGCCACCCAGATTCTGATGAAAGTCAAATTGGTCTACCACTGGCGCGTGATCTGATACACAGGGAAGATCAAACCAAGATCGATACCTACCCACATAAATTAATAAACTTTCTGAGACCAGAATACGATCCAATCACTTTGCAATACGTTCCCCCCCAGTTCTTCCATTCCACCACGTTGGAACGACATCATCCGGTATCAGGTCCACCAAATGATAATCTTGAAGTATACTTTTAAAATAATCTGCAAGCTTATCCAACTGTGTCGTCGCTCCCCATACCTCGTCAACACTTGTAGTAAATTTTAAATCTCCTGCAATAATCAAATTTTTAGATGCCATCAACCCCCCCATAGCCACCCGATCCCAAAAAGTCTCTCTCTTGTTGCAAGGCCCATATACATTGAGTAAACATATATCTTTGTTATTTTATAAAGAGGTACCAGTGAGTAAAATGCCCCTACTGCAGAGTGAAGGTTCTAGAACAAAATTATTAGGGTCCCATGTCACCAGGAGACCAACCGATTTTCCCATAGAGATAACAACACAAGAACACCAACTAGGGACAAACTTTAACATAAAATGACGTGCCTTCTTCTCTTCTACAAGCGTTTCTTCTAAAAAAATAACATTTGGTTTAACTTTCCGAAGTAATCTGTGCATGGAGGCTAGTTTTAGGGTCCCCCCCCACCCCTCAAATATTTAAGGAAAGTTATATCATGGTCTGGCCCATGCAAGGGATTTCATGCCTCTAAGCGCCCCAAAGTCTGTAACAGTAGGTGAGAGTGGATCATGTGTAACCATGGAGAGGGTACTTCTTATGATCACTTCTCGTCTTTATGGGAGAAGTCTCGAAGCCCAGACCTTTTGTTCAAGCATAAATTGTTCCAACCCCCCCACACTGGTTCCCCGACTGGTCCGCGAGTTCAGTAGAAACCGAAAGAGTTAAAATATTTTTACCCTGAAATGTAGTAAGAGGAATAGAAGAATCTACCTCTCGGAGCAGTGGGACCAAAGAATCCAGGGTCTTCCCCAATGAGAAGTCACCAGGTTCAGTCTCCCTGTATCCCAAGAGAATATACAGTTCTTTCCCCTCCTCATTAACCTCCACTCGAGCTCCCTCAGAGTTCACTTTAGCTTCATTTAAGGAAGTCCCAATCCCAAGAAAGGCGCTAGAAGATGTAGGAGGGCACACCCTAGCCTCCACCCAAGTATTGTTAACCCTAACTGGGTTGTGTATAGCCCTGTCCCCTGACGAGGGAAGTGGAAGAACCTCTAAGGGAGGGGAAACAACCTTTGGAGCCAGTTTAGGAATCTGGGGAGAAGTCATGGGCATAACTCCTAACTGTGATGATGCATCCAAAGCTAACTTTTCCCAAGAAGTAAGTGAAATAAAAAAACTAGGACATAAAGATTTGATTTTACCTGTGAGGGTGTCGGAGCCCGAAAGAGTTGGAGAGTCCGAGGTCTTAGAAACATGTACTTCTCGTGCAAAATAATCTATACCAGGCGAATCACATCTTGGCATCTTCCTGAGTCATGAGTTTTCATCGTCCTCCTCCTCTAAGAAACCCTAATAGGAGCTTCTCAGGTGTCTGGTCTTACGCAATAAGTACACCGGAAGGGAAGGCCCAAGTAGTCTAGCCTTTTTGAAAAAAACTGGTCTCTCCACTGTATGTCCAGAGTCTCCAACAAACCCAAATGGATATCAATATCCACCAATATCCTTCCCAAATTTCTTTCAAGTGTGCACAATGTCTGTTCATCGATGCTAATAAAGCGACCAAGTGCATTCTCTATAGCCGCCAATTCCTTAATATTCCATAGGTTAAGTGGTAAACCAGGTAGAAGCACCCATAAGTGCCTAAAATGGAAATATTCTTGAGCGAGATCAAAGGAGATCCTCCACCATTTGAGAATCAAGCTCCCCCCATCATAGGACCACAACCTATCAAGTATTTTCGCTGCGTCGTTCGTTGAAAGAAACTTGAAGTCGAACCAACCTCTTGGAAGAAAGAATAATTCTGGTGCGTAACCTAAAATGGGTGTCCAGTTCATCTTCACCTAGGTAAGAAGTGGGGTAGTACATTGCGAGCGGTATGAGAACCTGCCGACCAGAGCATTCAATTCCAAGTTAACTGCTTCCTCCAAGCCCAGGTCGTCCCCCAACACCATTTTTCATTGCGTCCAGTTAGGCAACCAAGGTTTCTTACTAGAAAATCTCCGAGGAACAGTCTTTGGAACAACAGGGCTAGCACCACCAAGAGGTGGTGTAACTACACAATCCAGATGCTTGAGAACTCCGTTTGCATTTTCACCCACATGAGGAGTATGTACAGGGCATCCAGTAACAGACTTCACGAAATGTGCTCTGTTCTCATGAAAAAGTGAAAATGTAGTCCGTGGTTGCGTTGTTTCCAAGAGTAATAACTCCCGAGAAGGTAGGTGTGAAGGAATTAAATGTTTTCCAGCCGAATTAAATAAACCCACCTACTCCTAGGCTTCCTAGTTAGCCGCACTCATAAGTGCGTTGATGACAACTTCCATCATGGAAGCGAGGAGAACTAAGGAGATAGTGTCACCTAACTCCCACTGGAGCCTCCTCGCGGGGGGAGAGCCAAGGTAACCTGAAAGTTTCAAAGGAAAACAGTTAATGCCAAGTTTAGTGCCTTTGTGTGTCCTAGAAGACATGACAGTTGTAAAAACCCCCTATCAAATCCATGCAAAGTTAGTAAAGCCTAAAAAGAGAGAAAAACTTAGCAGAAAACTCTAAAACTAGTTCACCCCAATCCCCTCCAAACTCTCGGACAACATTTTGGTTAAAACAAGATACCCACTAAAGTGGCCCCTCCAACACTGGTACTAGAAATATAATACCAGTTTTAATAGTCTCACGTAACACCACCAAACCCCAGAGCCACCAAAACATTGGAGAGCCATTTAAGGCTACCCACTAAATTAGTCCTCATTTAGTGCAGTCCTCCCAGAACCATCGTCAGGATGGCTTTGACGCCATTAAAGACCTCCAAACTGTTCCAGGTTTTCAAACGTCCATTCCCGCTCCTCTCTCCCCCCAACTACCTTGCATTTACACATGAAAGTCACATGAAGTATCATGAGAAACCTGATAAAGTGACAAGAAACATCTAGGATAGCTAACTACCTTACATTTCACCGATCACCTAGCTCACTTTAAGTTAAGTATGCTAACTATATTAATGATTGTGCTCAATGTTAACATGTTTCCAAGACTAAAAGAAGGAAATCAAACAAAAAAAAAAGAAACTTAAAAAAATAAATAAATAACTATAAAATCTTATTTTTTTTCCTATTAATAAAATTATAAAAAAACTTAAGTAATTTTTTTAACAAAAAAATCTTAACAACTTTAACATGTGAACACTATACATCACCACATAACAACTTTGACATGTAAACATCATACATAGCCACAAATTATCTCTAGTATACAAACTTTATGCATTTCTCCTTACTTCTACTTTTTCCTTGTGCACTTATATACTTTAGTATACACTTGCCGTGCACTTACAAATATCTTTATTACTATTACTTTACTTAACTCAACTCACACATTGAGTAAAATCTTTATTCACTTTAACACTCTTTTAATAAATATATATTTTTATATACATTATGAGGTGATACATTTCAAATTGTGCTTCTTGAGGTTTAGTATGATAAAAAATTTTTACACAATATATTATATTAATTTTGGTTATTTAATTTTTTCTTATAAATAATAATTATTTCATTTTAATTTATTTTTATATTAATTCATATTAAAAATAAATAAATTGTTTTTCTAAATTTTTATGAAATTCATTTTAATCATATAGGAAGCAACATACAATGCCTTTATTTCTACGTTTGAAGAAGATAGATCCATTGTGAATTACTTTTTGTTGCTCTATAAAACAAATTTTGATCCACTAAAATGCATTACTTGTAGTTGATATTGTCATTTGAATTACCAATCCAATTATAACTTGACATAAGGATTAGTAAATTTAATATCATATAATTTTTCCAAATGAATTATTATTATTATTTTTTTTTCAATAACTTTTTTAACAACTCATCTTAACTACAAGTTAAGATTTCAACATACCTTAAATTTTTTTGAATGTTTGGATATTATTATTTTTAAATTTTTTCTTTTATAAAATTCATTATTTTTTAAGTTTAATGAAAATTTATTAAAAACAAGTTTTTATCTTTGTTGAAGTTATTTTTCATGAAAAAAATCTTAAAAAATTTCAAAATCAAAGTTTCAAAGCAATTTCTTAAACCTTATCAAAGAAAAGTTTTTACTTTCATGGAATAGAGACTTTCTCTATCAACTCTGAAAGAAGTTAAAAACCTATGAGGAAGGTTTACATTTTCACTTTTATAAAAGTGAAGTAAGTCTTTGATCTCATTACAGAAAAAGAAAATCTAGTGGGGTAATGTAAGCAAAAGCAAAAGTTCTCCTCCAATGATCAATGATTTGAACAAAAGCTCAATTTTCACTCTGATGAAAGTTGCAAACTTACCATGATAAAAGTTGAAAGTATTCACTGATCGCACTATTGCGAGAATAAGTATGTTGCAATCAAAGTTAAAATAAACTTCATACTTCCATAAATTTCAAGATAGACCTCCGATACAAGTAAAAACTCAACTCTGATAATGATGCGACAAGGTTAAATTTTTCAATCGGAGAAAAAATAATATTTTGACCTTGAATAAAGTATTGATAGGATTCCGATAAAAAGTTAATATTGCACCCGATGAAGTAAATTTTAAACTTTCTTTGATGATTGAGCAAAACAATTGGCTTTTAATTAACACCGATAAGACATGAATTCCAGTAAATGTGTTAAAACTCTTTGATACATTTTTGAAAGGATAATGCATTAGAGTCATGTTTGGAATTTCCAAAATGACTTTTTCAATATTTCCCTCATTAAAGATTTTGTGATTGATGATCACTATACCTTTTCGCTTCACTTTTAAAATTTTCACATAATTGAAAGTTTGGTTTTAATGCCAATTAAAGTGAAAAGTTCACTCGATAGTTGTTGACACTTTATTGACTTGCAATTAATGTTTTTGGAGTAGTAGTTAGGATGTCATGTCTGATTGGAGTGGCCATTATGATTCCAAATCTTACTAAATCTCCAAGTTTATGAATTCATCATGATAGAAATTTGAAATGTCACTCTACATAAACAAGACTTATATGCATTATTTCCTTATTGGAAATATTAGTTTCTTTTGAACAATAAGAGTGAGTAGTGAATTTTGTTGTTATAGCAACTTATGAACAAATTTGTTGGCATATTTTGGTTATCAATGCCTTCATTGCAAGTGAAATTTAGAGCTTGATAATTTTAGCTATTAATTTAAATCAACCATGTAAGTGTATGAAGAACCTTCCTTCTATCTATTTCAATGAAAGTTATTGCTACTAGCTAAAATTGAATGACTATTTTATTTCCTATACCATTGCATAGACTTTGTTACTTGTTAAATAAATCATAGATTTTGTATCAACAAAGAATTGTATAAAGTTAGTAATTTCAATTTTATTGTTAATCTAGACAACATGCCTCCTAGGAGGTCTTCTTCTACAACTCCTAAACAATATCCGAAAGGGAAAAAACTAGTCATATAGCTTGTTGAACAAATTGATAGTGATATGGAGGTTACCCCTAAGCAATTCACACCGCTTATTCAATTATCCAAACCGAACCAACATGTCCCATATTTAAAGGCACTGAAGCTCTGATCAATGCTCAAATTCCTTTTCTTGGATGAGGTGAAGTCGATAGAATATTTAGAGAAGAATACTATCCTAATATAGTTCCACCTAGTGACCCAACTATGAGAAACACAAATGATTTGGTGTTTACCAACATTAGAAGATTCAATTTACATATCATCGCTACACGGATGATTAAAGCTTTTGTGATTGATGGTCACTATACCTTTTCACTTCACTTTTAAAATTTTCACATAATTGAAAGTTTGGTTTTATTGCCAATTAAAGTGAAAAGTTCACTCGATAGTTGTTGACACTTTATTGACTTGCAATTAATGTTTTTGGAGTAGTAGTTAGGATGTCATGTCTGATTGGAGTGGTCATTATGATTCCAAATCTTACTAAATCTCCAAGTTTATGAATTCATCATGATAGAATTTTGAAATGTCACTCTACATAAACAAGACTTATATGCATTATTTCCTTATTGGAAATCTTAGTTTCTTTTGAATAATAAGAGTGAGTAGTAAACTTTGTTGTTATAAAAACTTATGAACAAATTTGTTGGCATATTTTGGTTATCAATGCCTTCATTGCAAGTGAAATTTAGAGCTTGATAATTTTAGCTATTAATTTAAATCAACCATGTAAGTGTATGAAGAACCTTCCTTCTATCTATTTCACTGAAAGTTATTGCTACTAGCTAAAATTGAATGACTATTTTATTTCCTATACCATTGCATAGACTTTGTTATTTGTTAAATAAATCATAGATTTTGTATCAACAAAGAATTGTATAAAGTTAGTAATTTCAATTTTATTGTTAATCTAGACAACATGCCTCCTAGGAGGTCTTCTTCTACAACTCCTAAACAATATCCGAAAGGGAAAAAACTAGTCATATAGCTTGTTGAACAAACTGATAGTGATATGGGGGTTACCCCTAAGCAATTCACACCGCTTATTCAATTATCCAAACCGAACCAACATGTCCCATATTTAAAGGCACTGGAGCTCTGATCAATGCTCAAATTCCTTTTCTTGGATGAGGTGAAGCCGATAGAATATTTAGAGAAGAATACTATCCTAATATAGTTCCACCTAGTGACCCAACTATGAGAAACACAAATGATTTGGTGTTTACCAACATTAGAAGATTCAATTTACATATCATCGCTACACGGATGCTAATTATGCCATGTTCATAAGCTATGGAATGGGTGATAGAGCATACATGCATTGATAATAGAACTATGTTGGATGATGAAAGGAGGTGTATAACATCTTATCAGCCCTCATAACTTGAAAAATATTACAAACTTCACCAACCTAAGAAGTATATGATAACGAGCTTGTTGAGAAATTTCATCAATAAAATGATATCGAGAAAATTTTGACAAGTTGGTGGGTGGAGGATAAGAGATTCTTTTGGAAAAATGATGATATATATACAATTATCAATTTAAGAGACCCATACATCTATGCAATGAAATTAATGTATAGACTATATGGAGAACCAAATCACATCCACTTCAAAGATGCATGAATTCCTTTAATCCACACTATTATTACTACAAGATCAATTTTCAATTAGGCTACCATTTTGTCTCACTTCCCGAACAAAGCCATTGAGATAGAAAAAAAATCCAATTCTAAAACATTTCTTACCTTTTACATGGTATCATATTTACTTGTATCATGTGTGCCAATAACCCTTTCCAAGATTGAATTGAAATTGAAATATATAAAAAACTCATATTAACATCTAATTAACATCTATGTGGAAAAAAAAATACAAGAGAAAGTGGAAAAATAAAATATATCTGAAAAAAAAATACAGAGAAAGTGGAAGAATAAAAACAAGAGAGAAATTATGTAATACTTTGTAATTTCTACATTATTCCCTTGTATGAATCTCCCTTCTAGAATTCGATGTTTTCCCCTCTATAAAGTGACATTGATATTTTGCAAAAAGTACCAAGGCTATCTTCCTTTAAGAAGAGTTGTGTGCTAACTTTTAAGAGCTTTTTCCTTTTTCCCGTGATTCTACTTTCATTTTGATGAAATCTATCTTCCCGAGTTTTTTTTAAACATTAAAGCCTTGGTGGAGTCCATAGGGTCCACATGAAAGGACAAATATTTGGAAGGGGAGTGTTTCCCAACTATCGAGAAGGCTAGAAGAATTAATGTATTAAAGTAAAGTCTGTCATAACATGAATTAATGCATTTAGAATAATAGTGAACATATGGGAAAGTGTCTAAAGAAGCAGAACGACTTCGTTCTTTAGGTATATAGATAGTTTATTTGCTAATGATATATATCAATCATTGAAGGCAAATGTTGTAAGAATTGTAACATGAGTTTATGTGTTTTCTATTCATGCACCACATGTTGTATATGCAAATCTGAACTTGATTTGTTATTTATTTATTATTTATAATGATGTTATTTTTTAAGTTTATGTGCACTTTTTTTTTTTTCGGGTTGATGTATGTTATTGTCACATGGCTATGCTTTAGTTGATTGATGCTAGAATGTCAATATTATTAATTAAATTTATAAAATTTTAGTGTAGTATATTATTTTTAAAATTTGTTGGGATTTTTTATTTTTAAAATATTTGAATGGAGGGTGGTTTAATCATCGATCATAATAACAATTTGTGATTTAATAAAATTTAGTCGAATTTGAATTTGAATTAGACTAGAACTAAGGATTTTATGATAAATTCTACCTTGAAATGGTGGGTTCTTTCATTTGAATTGATTGAACAAACTTATTAAACGTTATATATATATATATTTCAAGGTCACGACCAAGCCAAACACCAAATTGGTGTATGAGACCCCCTTGTTTGTGGGATAAGGGACCCCCTCTGCACAACGATTTAACTATTAAAGTCTACGAAGGTGTACATACCCTACCCCCCTCTAGATTTGAACCTATGACCTCCGAGAAGGAAACACATGTTCTATAATATACCGGATATAAAATGTATGCAGAACATAAATGAAATGCTAGTAATGGAAGAATAACAATAATATAACCAGAACATTCACCACAATAACATTGAAATGATATGAGAATAATAACAGAAATAACACTTTGAATATGAAAGCAATGTTCACGGGCCTCTTCGAGGGGGAAACCTCCAGTTGAGCAGAGCTCTATTACAATAATCTTCAAGTTAGGGTTCTCATACCCTCGACTCCTATTTATACTAAAAAGAAGCATCTAGAGGAAGATCCTTTTAGAAGCGAAAGCTTCTATTAAGTCTTCTTACATCCGCCTTATTCTATTTTATTGAAAGGCCTTATTAATATTGACCTTTATTACATCCGAATATATTGTTCTACCTATGTGCGGGTTAGGACCCTAACATGTCCGCCCCCTTAAAAACAACCTTGTCCTCAAGGCTTGAGATGAGAAAATTGTTGCAGAATGGTAGTTGGTTCCCAAGTGGCATCTGCTGGAGTTGTATCTTTCCACTGGACCAGCACTTCCTTGATGGTTCTCTGACTTAGGCGACGCTCACGCTGGTCCAAAATTGCTTCTGGCTGTAGCCAAATGGATCCTTCTTCAGCTAACTCTGGAAGGTTGGATTGAGTTTGGCACTTAGCTCCAATCACCTTCTTTAAGCATGAAACATGAAAAACAGGATGTAGCTTTGAATGGCTGGGCAAAGATAACTAATAGGCTACTTGTCCCACACGCTTGAGAATAGTATAAGGACCATAAAATTTGGGCACTAGCTTCTGACAATGCTCGACCTTGAGGGAATTTTTCTTGTAAGGTTGCAGTCAAAGAAACACCTGATCCCCTTCTGCAAATTGACGTTCAGAGCGACCTTGATCTGCTTGTTGCTTCATGAGATTTTGTGCCATGAAAAAATTCTCTTTGAGGGTACGGAGAATAGCCTCTTGAGCTGTAAGTGTTAGGTCAACCGCCTGGACCTTCGAGGCACTCGGTAAGTATGAGAGAACTGAAGGTGGCTTTTGTCCATATACTTCTTCAAAAAGAGTCATATGTGTCGATGTATGGTATGAAGTGTTGTACCACCATTCAGCTAGGTGTAACCATTGAGCCCACTGATTTTTCTTTTCTGAGGCAAAACACCTCAAATATGTTTCCAAACACTTGTTGACAACTTTCGTTTGGCCATCAGTCTGGGGATGATAAGCTGTGCTGAGATGCAATTCGGTGCCTTGTATCTTGAACAGTTCTTGCCAAAAATTGCTTGTGAAAGTTGGGTCGTGATAAGAAACAATAGAGTGCGGCATGCCATGAAGCTTGAAGAACTGATCCATGAAAATTTGAGCCACCGTGGATGCTGTAAACGGGTGTTGAAGGGTGCAGTAATGAGCATACTTGGAAAGGCGATCAACAACCACCATGATGACGGATTTATTGCCCGATTTGGGTAAGCCAGTAATAAAATCCATCGAGATATCCTTCCAAATAGTAGGTGGAATCGGGAGCAGTTGTAGTGTTCCTGGAGATTTGACTATTTCTCCCTTGTTGCATTGACACACATCACATTCAGCTACAAAATTACGAATGTCCTGTTTCATACCATCCCAGAAAAATGAACGTTTGACCCTGTCATAGGTTTTGGTGAACCCGGAGTGCCCTGTTGTGGGTGTAGCATGAAGCTCAGAAAGTACCGTGGATTTAAGATTTGATTGTTTACTTAAATAAAAATGGCCTTTTTATCGAAGTTCATCATGGAGCCAAGAGTACCCTGGGGAAGCTAGAGCATTGGACTGCAATTGTTGGATCAACTGCGAACTTTTGGGATCTTGTAGCCATTCCTGGCGAACAGCTTGGAGCTAATCTGGTACAATGAATGAAAGAGAAAAAAGGGATCCTTCATCTTCATATTTCTGGGAAAGTGCATCCACAACCACATTGTCTTTGCCTTTCTTGTAAATGATCTCATAATCATATCCAAAGAGTTTAGTCACCCATTTTTGTTGTTCTAGGGAGGAAATGTGTTGTTCCATAAAATACTTGAGGCTTTGATGGTCTGTCTTAATTTGAAAATGTTGCCCCAATAGATAAGGGCACCATAGATCAACGACATGCAGAATAGCCAACATTTCCTTTTCATAGATGGATTTGCCCAGATTTATTTCAGATAGTTGCTTGCTGGTAAAGGCCAAAGGTCGACCCTCTTGCATAAGGACAACATCAATTCCTTTCCCTGAGGCATCACATTCCAACACAAAGGTCTTTGTGAAATTGGGAAGGGCGAGGACTGGAGTGGTGCACATGGCCATCTTCAAGGTTTGAAAAGCTTGAGTAGTGGCTGGAGTCCAAGTGAAAGAGTTCTTTTTGAGGAGAGCAGTGAGAGGTGCTGCAATCTTCCCATAATTCTGAACGAACTTGCGATAATATCCTGTTAAGCCCATAAATCCATGCAAGCTCTTAAGAGTCTTTGGGTGAGGCCAGTCTTGCATAGATTCAATCTTTTTAGGATCCACCCTGACGCCATCTTTGCCAACCATATGACCCAAGTATTCTACTTTTGAGGCGCCAAAAGCACATTTAGACTGTTTTAGGAAAAGTTGGTGCTAAGAGAGTAGATGGAGAACTCGATCCACATGAGCAAGATGGTCTATCCAAGTTTTTCTATAGATGAGGATATCATCAAAGAAAACTAAGACAAAATGGTGGAGAAAAGGATGAAAGACATGATTCATGAGGCTTTGGAAGGTGGAGGGGGCATTACACAAGCCAAAGGGCATGACCAAAAACTCATAG